>JAYMTN010001994.1:0-11769 GCA_036897425.1 Erodium trifolium | reverse complement strand
CCCGACACATCCCCTCCGAGATCGTAAGGCAAGCGGGGATGAGAGGGATCCGATCCCGGGTGGGGAGACAACGACCCAACCCTAGTGCCTCCACTGCCGTCCGGGGAAGGTCTTCCATTGGTGCCTTTCCCTTCATCGGATCACGCCGTAAGGGAGCGTCCATAGTTAGCAATGATTAATGTCATACCATAAACTATATTCCTAGATCCGCCCCTGAATTATAAGCACCCTACAAACTCTATCAAATTAGATCACTGGCATACTAAACTGAATGAACTAATAGTGGGGAATGTCTGGGCTATATTATCTAGGCCAGGGTCCCACCCATATATGATATTTTTTTCCTCCTCAATCGCCCCCGACACTGTCGCCTCTTCCACCGCCAACGATCTTCTGCTGAAGCTAAAGGATCCTTCTCCTGTAATTGCTACAACAATAGCAATTACCACTATAAGTATAACGATTTCAATAATAGCTAGGAGGCACTTCATCCTCATTAAGGTCTCATATTTCTGTATCATTGAAAGCAAAAGAAAAGTTATGTCAGTAAATTTAAATTAGTATAAATTGATGTAAATAAAAAGTATAAAATAATCAAAGAAGCTTACTGATGGGCGTTCCTGGGACTGTATTGTTGTAGAGGACTCCATGCCCCTTATCCACTAGAAACAAAACCATTATTTATTAGCTCCTCGTTTACAAAGGCTCAACTATAGCCAGTTAAAAGTTTGCAGAGATTCTGTTGCACAGACAGACCATAAATCAAACTCCACTTTCTCTTAAATAACCTCTTCATTTACACATTGGTTAGCATTATGGCAAAGCACAAGTGCATAATCACGGTAAAATAATTCTTCTTTTTACTGCTTGAACGATATGTTCCCCGGGCCAGATGGTTGTGTGTAGTTTTCTTCGTGTTAGCAAAATATGAGTTTGTAGGCCTAGTTTATTCCCATTCAATGTTTTTTTTTTGTTATGGTTAGATGTGCCTATAAGACATGTTCAGGCTTATATTTGAGGGGTCTTTCCTTGACCTTGTTTTCGTAGAATTCTTAACTGAGATAAAAAAAAATTGGGGGAGGAGCAACCAACACGTGTTTCATAAAAATATCTAAAACCATGAACCTTGACGAATGATTGTGAAGTCGAAAGAGGTCGATGTAAAGTTCATGGCTAATTAAATTAGAATGCTCTTTGCCCCACTACTCAATGGAAAAACCGATGGTCCATGTAAAACTAATGGCCAATTGAAGAGGAAGGCAACTAGGGCTTCAAAAATCAATTCATATCTTTGGAAGAACATATTCTTAAGAATTTTAAAAAGTTTGTTATTTATTAAAATTTTAAAATCTATTATAATTGAATAAAATAGTCTTAACAATAGGTGTAAATAAAAAGAAAATCATTAAAATCATTGTATTTTTGTGAGATTTACCCCATTCTTTTATTTGATTTTGTTTTACTAAATTGTGTTCATACAAACAACAAATAGATTCCATATTAGAGGCCAAAAACAGATTCTCAGTGTGCTCCGCCAGTTCCGCCAGTTCCGCCAGATGACACGTTTGGACTGCTCTTTCTAAACCTTTGGTCACCCCTTTTCTCCTGTCACTCTGGTTTTTCTCGGGAAAAGTAAATGGAAGAGAAAATTTCCGATTTTGAAATTGATTCATGGTCAAACAAACCGAGTATGTGTAAACTTAAACTGTAAACGAAGCCGAAGACAAAAAGCCGGCTCTTTATTTATTCATTTATTTATTGTTTTTACTGTCACAAATTCTCTTCAACCCCACTACGCTATTTTCCTCTCTTTTTCCCATCTATCTATCTACCTCTCTCTGCCCCTTTGGGTTGGTGTTGTTTTCGAGCTTCGATTCGTTTGCCTTTTTTGTCTTTTCAGCTCCTTCTTCTTCTTGGGTTCGAGCTTGAAAATCCCAGTTCGTCTTTTAGCTAGCTGATCGGATTGGAAGGAATATCCATTGATGCCCAGATAGCTTAGACTCCTGCTCATTCGGATTTTCTCGGAGCTCGGTCGGATGTGAATCGTTGATTGTTGCATCTGGGTCGTAATTGAAGAGGTAAAGCTGTGATTTTGATTCATTTTGGGAGATGGGTTGCTTTCCTTGTTTCGAATCCAAGGAGGAGAAGCTCAGCTCTGAGAAGCAAACCGATGATCGGAAACTTGGTCTGGGCCAGCCTACTGTTTCCAATAACATTTCGAGTTTGTCTTCTGGTAATTCTATACGAAATTGATTCGATTTTTGTTTTGTAATTTCCGATTTTTGTAACTATGTTGTTGATTGATCCGATCTGGGGTTTCTTCTATGGCTTGTTGATTAGTTGCTGCTGGTCTTTGTTGTGGATTTTTGTGCTTGCTGAATTGTTGGAAGAATTGATCATTTTCAGATAAGATATATTTTGAGCTGTGCTTTGTTGAAATGAGATCTCGTGATTGAATTGATTGCTCCTCTGGATCCAATTTGGTGATCATTGGTGTTAGCAATGGCTAGGCTTAATTCGCATAATTGATTAGGATATGCCCATAATTCGATTCCCTAATGTATCTCTAGCAGCGTGATTTGGTGAAATTTTCGTTGGACTTCTTTCCAGCTGAAGTGTAGCCTTGTTTGGTTGATAAATTATGTCTTGTATCAAAATGAGGTTGTTGTTGGATGAACTTTTATTGGATTTCAAGATCTGTTTGGATTTACAATGTTTTGAACCTTACCGGAGCTTGCAACTTTTCTTGCTGGGGGGACAATAATTACGTTTTACATCCCTGTGCTATACACGGTTTGCAGTTTCCTATCCTCAAGTATTAAATATGTCAGTTTACTACCCGAAACTTTGAAGTGTGCCACTTTACCACCCTATACTTTGAACTTGTTGCACTATTAAATGCCGAAATTGCGCTTTTACTCGAGGTTGCTGAGCACAGGAGGACATAATTTCAGCATTTCATATCCTCTAAGCCCTAAATTTAGTGGGTTTTATACTACCAACAGTGCAACAAATTTGAAGTATGGGGTAGTATTGGCACACTTAAAAAGTTAGGGTTGTGAATTGCATATCATGTATAGCACATGGTAGTAAAACTTAATTTCCCCTTTATAATATTATGAAGGGATCATTTTTGCTGTGAACTATGCGGGTTTTGCAAATACTTTCATTGAACTATTGTTTTGCAAATGACATCCCCTAACTATTTTCCTTGTTCAAATCCGTTATCTTTACTGAAAATTACTCATGTGACTTCAACTTTTTTCGAAATGACAGTTTTCCCCTTTAAATTATACATGTTTGGCAATTTGTAACTGTCATGTATATGTGTTTTGCAATTTGGAACCCTTATGTATACACTTCTGCATGGTTACTTTCGACTTTCTGCACACACAAAAAAACCCCTTTATATGTTGGGGGATGTCATTTTCAAAAAAAAAAAAAGTAGCTTACAGATAGTATTTGCAAAATGCGCATAGTTCACCTCAAGTTTTTGCAATTATCCCTATTATGAATCTTGGTGGAACTCGAATCTTGAATTTTGATTTCAAGCTGCCTAGTAGGGGATGTACAGTATGATACTAACAGTGCCATATTTGCTCTTGTTTGTATTGATGGAACTTGCAGGAGCTGACAGGTTGAGATCAAGAAGTAATGGGGGCTCCAAAAGGGAATTAGCGGGGCTCAACATTCCTGCCAGCAATGCCCAAACCTTTACTTTCCGCGAACTTGCTGCTGCCACGAAGAATTTTAGGCCGGAGTCCTTCATAGGAGAAGGTGGATTTGGCCGGGTTTATAAAGGCCGGCTTGAGACCACTGGCCAGGTAAGTTCTTCAAAGGTTATGTTGTATGTACTGTGTATATTTGGAATCGAATAGCAGCTTTGAATTATAAGTTTTTATTGTCCTCTGTTTGTTGAAATCATCATTACCTATTAAATAGATGTTTCAATTTGGCTACTTGTTATCGTTTTATTTCAGAATGCGTCGATTGAAGTCAAATGTATAGAACACATAATTATGGCTTCACCACCTACCAAAGAACCTAATTTGGGCCTATTATTGATATTTAACTTGGGGACAATTTCAAAAAAAGCACCTTGAGGTATTCTTTTTTTGCAACTTGTAGGCCTCTTCTTTGATAATAGCGAAGAAGTACCCCCAAACTTGTCTTTTTGTTGCTATTTGTATAAAAATGATGATTTTACCCTTACAATTCAGATTTAAAAAAAAAACAAATTTTCATATACCTTAATTTAGATTTTTTGTTCTATCATTATTATTTTTAAAATTTAAATTATCAAGCGTATTTTGAAACAATTTGCAACGAAAAGACAAGTTCAGGGCCCTTTTTGGGAACTATCAAAGAAGAGGGTTTCAAGGTGCAAAAAGTGAATACATCAGGGTACTATTTTGGAATTATCCCTTTACCTTCATTTCGTATATTCAATAGAGTGTGATCCATTCTTAAATTGTAATGAACTCTTCACTTGTGGTTACTATTTGAATTTGGAACTTGCAACTGAGTTTTCTCGATTCCTTTGTCACAGGTTGTTGCTGTGAAACAACTGGACAGAAACGGGCTTCAAGGAAATAGAGAATTTTTGGTGGAGGTTCTCATGCTCAGCCTTCTTCACCATCCGAACCTGGTCAACCTGATTGGCTACTGTGCTGATGGAGACCAACGGCTTCTTGTTTATGAATTCATGCCCTTAGGATCATTGGAAGATCATCTTCATGGTAACATATTGTTTCACTAGATCCTTTTTGTTTATGTACTGTTTCTACTCTCTTTTTTCTTATTAGCTACATCTGCAACCGATAATCGTTGAATTGCATTAGACTTTTTTGAGTGTTTGTTTAAGTTTGGGCAAAAGAAATGTTTTTGGTCACATTTGTTCTTTGTCACTTGTAGTATATTAATTGCAAAGTACCTTTATAAATTGCCCACGAACACATAAATCCATAGTAAATTTTCTACGTACACATGACTACCCTAATGACTTTTCGCATGTCACCGTTGTACGAAATAAATGGGAACCATAAAAAGATCGATTTTTTCGTCACTTGAGTTTAAAATTCTAAAATGTCCAAAAACCTCTCATTCTTAGCCTTTAATCTTCGGTCCAATATGATTCCGTGAAGGATTCGAGAATGGATTCAAATTGAAATCGGAAGAGTAAAGCATGAGAATAAGTAGCTGGGAGTATTTTTAAACATTGCACTCACGTCTAAGTCATGTGACAAAAAAAAATGATGGTCTCGTCTTTTTTGTATGACCATGACACATGAAAATTCATAAGGGTAGTCATGTTGTAAGCTTTACTCTGAGTTTATGCGTTTCTGGCCAATTCATATATGTAGTTAAGTGCAATCAACCCAAAATTCAACACATAACTGATTGCAATGGTGAATAGACGTGACCGGGCTGTACTTCTTAGTGTTCAAACTCTGCTGCAATTGCTTACAGCGGGACATTATTTTAAACTCGTTCTTCTAATGGATTATTGCAGATGTTCCGGTGGATAAGGAACCATTAGACTGGAACACTAGGATGAAGATAGCAGCCGGTGCTGCAAAGGGTTTGGAGTACCTACACGATAAAGCAAACCCTCCCGTTATATACAGAGATTTCAAGTCATCCAATATATTATTGGATGAAGGTTTTCACCCAAAGCTCTCAGATTTCGGGCTTGCAAAGCTCGGGCCTGTTGGAGATAAGTCTCACGTCTCCACCAGGGTTATGGGCACTTATGGTTACTGTGCTCCCGAGTATGCCATGACCGGACAGCTCACGGTCAAGTCTGATGTTTACAGTTTCGGTGTAGTCTTCTTGGAGCTGATCACCGGGCGAAAGGCCATTGACAGCACTCAACCCCACGGAGAACAAAACCTCGTCACTTGGGTAATCTTAATCTAACCCATCCTTTTCTTTAATGTCTGGCTTGTACGCTGATCATTAGAGCTGTAAACGAGCCGGATCGAGCTCAACTCGTAAAAAATTAGTAGGCTGGAGCTCGGCCGGATAAAAATAGAAAAACTCGGATTCGGCTCAGTTTGCTTCGTTTAGTCTTACTATTCTAAAAAAAGGATTATTGCAAAAAAGTACCCTGAGGTATTCACCTTTTGCAAATCTTGGCCCTCTTCTTTGATAATTGCAAAATAGATAATCATAACGATGATTTTACCCTTGAAATTCTGAATTTGAATATCACAAGTAAAAAACGAAAAATCCATAATTTTAGCCTCTCTTAATTGTCTTCCCCTTCGGACGTACGGTGAGGAAAAAAACTATGGATTTTTGTTTTTTTGCTTATCATTTTAAAGGGTAAAATCATCGTTTTGAAACAAACTGCAACAAAAAGACAAGTTCAGAGCAATGTTTTTGGCAATTATCAGCTATGATTTGCAGAAAGGGTACCTCCTCACATACTTTTTTGCCATTTTCCCTTCTATGAATTGAAGAAAATACTTTTTTGCCATTTTCCCTTCTATGAATTGAAGAAAATCATATAATTACAAGTAAATTTCATAGTTTATACATCAAAAGTTATGTATGATTAAACAGTGTATACTGAATTAATTCGGTTTACGCCCGTGCAGGCAAGACCATTATTCAACGACCGAAGGAAATTCTCGAAACTGGCAGACCCGCTTCTACAAGGGAGATACCCAATGCGGGGACTCTATCAGGCTTTAGCGGTAGCATCAATGTGCATCCAGGAACAGGCCGCGACCCGCCCTCTGATAGGAGACGTGGTCACCGCTCTATCATACCTGGCGAACCAATCCTACGACCCGAACTCAGGTCCCGGGCACGGCCACAGAGACGAGAAGAGACACAGAGACGAGCGAGGAGGGAAGATATTGAGGAACGAGGAAGGAGGGGGGTCTGGGCGGCGGTGGGACCTGGAAGGGTCAGAGAAGGACGAATCCCCGAAGGAGACGGCAAGGATGCTGAATAGGGACTTGGAGAGGGAACGGGCCGTTGCTGAGGCCAAGATGTGGGGAGAGAACTGGAGGGACAAGAGAAGGCAGAGTGCACAAGGTAGTTTTGATGGCACAAATGGGTAGAGAATAATGTGCTGCTTCTTTTACCTGTAATTCAACTTTTCCTCTCTTTTCTGCTTTTCTCTTTTGTTCAACATAGAAGATCAGAAATTAGAGGAAAATGGGATCTTTTTATGTTCAATGAATCTTTTCCTCTGTTTGGATATATTAACATTTGATGTCTGAATCTGAAAAGGGGGAATGTTTCTTACTGTGAAGAAATTTCTTCTTTTTGAAAGTTTTACTAAAGAATATACCAGTGGGGAAGAGGTGGCGGCGTGGCTGTTGCCCGAGAGTTGGGGCCCATTTGTCGCCCGAGAGTAGGCCCATGGTTCCCATTTCATCAGCAAGGGCCGACAATGCAAAAATATGTGAAGAAAATGACACGAACAGCCTACCACTGCAGATTGCTTGCTGATAAATATTTTATTTGAATGGTCAGCACCAACAAAAGTGACGATTCCGATGGTCGGAATGAACTCGGGTGCCGGTCACCGGCCAAACCCAGCCCTTAATGCCGGTTCAACTGTATGGCCCAAAGAGTTCTCAGACATTTTGACAGGTTTGTTTCAAATAAGCCATAGGCGTACATGGTTGGTTCTATGGTGTAGTGGTTAGCACTCTGGACTTTGAATCCAGCGACCTGGGTTCGACTCCCGGTAGGACCTTCTTTTTAACCATTCCAATAATCCAAATTAATCATATACCCTCGATTTGAGTGGGCTTTAACGAATAGCAGCCCATAAAATAAGACCCAATATACTCATTTTCTATATTGGATCTTAATTATAAGATTTTCATGCATCAATTGTTCTAGAAACTATTATTTTTATGGGTTGTTTCAATGGATGTGTGATTTCTTTGCTTGTTCCCATATCAAATTTAATTTATTTACCATTACATCATTGTATTGTGATTTAAGCACTTCGATACATGTTCATGACTTCAATGATCCAATTTTTATTTTATTAATAATGCGCATCATGGATAAATGATTGATGTAATTGATTGATGTAATTGATTGATTATAAGCACTCATTCATCTCCGAATGTCACCCAATAGTTTTATATAAAATGTTGTAATGATGTTTTTTCTTCTGTCAATCACACAATGGTTCTCTTTATAATTGTTGAATGATATCAAATATTAAAATGAGCTCTCATACTATATGTGGTTAATCCTCCAAAGCAATAATTTTGAATCTTACTTTATTATTGAAAAAGGTATTTAAATAATCTTGTTGTCTAAAACCCTTTAATCCTTTTATCAACAAAAATGAAAAGGATATTCGTGGTGGGTTTTAAATTTATAAATGGATCATAATAAAGATGGGCAGACTTTTTTAAAAGAGTTATATATTTGGGATGATCTTGTAAAGCTACATTAAATTTATCACTTTTAAATTGACTTTTGAATTTTCTATATTGAACCATTATTTTTTCTCATTTCATCTATTTGGGTTATAGATGTAAAATATAGGGAAATTTTCATTTTGATACTCTAGCAAACTATAGAGAAATTTGCCTTGATTTTTACAATATTATAAGATACCTATAGAGAAATGAAATTGCGGTAAAAATATTTACAATGGTAAACAAAAGATATTGTCAGCATACGGTACGGATATACTAGTTCGAGTCCCCTAAATTGATGTAAGGGCATTTTTCTTATTTATTGTCAAAATGGAGAGTAATAAGAAAGAATATAAGTTGAACATATTACGTGAGAAGAAAAATATGACAAGTTTAGTATATATATATATAACTTTTATCACTCAAATAATGTGACAACTAAGAATGTATACACATATTTACTATAAGTTTATATTCACCCTTTAATATATTTACTTAATGAAATTTCAAAATTAAATATATATATTTTTTTCAAGTCAATTTTAAGGAATGGAAATTTCTCTTGTTGAATTGAAATCAAGGCAACAAAATTCATTTGAAGATCTAAGTAGTATTGGAGCATAAAAAACCTAGCCCAAACCCAAACCCATCTCATCCTTAACAATAAGATGTGAGAATGAGATGTTTATGGATGGATTAGATATGAAAAGCTTGAAAGGAGGGCAAGCCAGAAATGGTGAAGCCAAAAAATAAACAAGACAAGAAAAAAACCAAAAGGGGAAAAAGAGGAAGAGGGGGAAGAAAGGTGCACTCAAGTGTCTCAACCCAACTTACAAAACTAAACCAAACCTCATAATTACAAAAACCAAAGAAGAAAAGGGTTATATTATTAGAGGGACAAAAGAGAAAGGTGATATAAATTAGTTAATTGATTAAGTAATAAGAAAGAGAGAAGCCCAAAACACATTTTACTCAAAACACAATAATTGTAGCCTTTGACGTTTCTCTCTTTTCTCCTTAAATCCCTCTTCATCACCCACACGCCATCTCCTTTGACCTCCCCTCTCACTATTTTTTTAATTATATACAATCATGTTATATGTTTCTTTTAATATTGTTGTTATAGGTTTTCTTGAGCTTTAAACAAGAGATATTATTAAAAGTCGGCATTAAGGACACGATGGAATGACTCGGGTATGTATCCTCTTTGTCATTCCCAAACAGGGGGGGAACAAAGCCGGCTTGAAAAGCCATTGAGCTGCTTTATTGGATGTCCACTTTACGAATTCGAGTTGTACGGCCTCGAGTTTAGACATTAGAGAGATACAGTCATTGACGACTATCCCAGTCGAGAAATAGGTTCTTTCCCGTTTGTTGAACATATCCACTATGATCCTACAATCACTTCTAATGACGATTGTCTGACGTGATTCTTGCGCGATCCACTATTGTTGTCATAGTAACTTACATCTTAAAAACTTAATTATCAAATAAATTTTGGTTAATTCTTCGATTTGTTCTAGAGATCCAAAATACTTTTTATTTCTCTAGTTTTAAAGTGGTGCTTATTCATTATTTATAATAAAAAACAATATACAAAATAATGGGACGAACCGTTAAAATTAAGAAAATAGACAACCCCTACTCAAAGTATGTGTACCAGTAGCCTAAGTCACATACACTCGTCATGCAAGGTAAAATAGGATACACAAAATTATTATGCTCAATTAGAAAAACACAAGGATCTAAATATCCTACAAAGTGGTTGTCCTGAACTATTAGGGCATGTCGGGCAATCCTATCCTAAGGAAGATGGTCCGGGAGAACCAGCCAAATCCCGGGGAAAGTGCACCCCCTTCGGCATACCTCATTGTTCTTGGTGAGGCTGCTTGACAGACATCTTTGGAGACTCCTCACTGTTCTCCTCTGTCTAGGAGGGTTGGCCGAGCTTGAGAGCCATAGAGTCGTACTCACTTTTCCTTTGTCGGCCTTGAGAGCCAAGGATTGTTTGGTCTTCTCCTTGGACAACTTTTTGATGTTCTTCAGACGCCTTGGGCCGAGTGTGGATGTAAGACTCGTAGAGGGCCCTTTGTGCTTCGGTTTGGCCATCAACGACAAAACCTCTTCAAGACCCCACCCACATGGATCGGGTGAGCTGGCAATAGTGATGTTGGGGGGGGGGGGTACGGAAGGTTGGGCCAAGCGAAGTTTTTGGTGGAAAAGGTGTTTTGCCAATGTTAGCGAGTGGTTAGGTAGGATATCGATCCGAGACTCGGTCTAGGCCACCTCAGTCCCCACCATTCCCAACCATCTGCTCCATGACCTCGGGCTATACTATTGAGGTCCTCATCGTTCATTTGGATTTTAGAAAAAAAAATAATCACGAAAGCTTGCATGATCGGTGTAGGTGTGGCTGATTTGGGTGATGCCTCATGGGGTGGGTCCCGAGAGGTCACGAAGCCCGACTATATCGTCGGAGGCAGGGGAAGTGCCAATAAAGGAGCCTTTGGTGGCGGAAGGGGAGTTGAGTTTGAGGGCATATTTACGGAGAGGTAAATCGATCCCTATGGCCGGGGACCGAGCTGGTCCTGGTGACCCGAGCATCAGTCTTTCCTGTGGCGTCCTTAACGCCGACAACATCCCCTCTTGTATCATTGCACTCGCATCTCAATCTGTGCGGAGGAATTCCTCCATGGAGGGTCCACACCGAGCCTTAAAGGAGAGGTCATAACAGACAGATCCACCCCTAAAATCACCGCCATGCAACCCTGCATTGAGTATCCCAATTGACCATATTAAAAGCAGAAGTCTGGTAACCTCTCATATTGCAACTTGACCGGGATCGGTTCCGGGTACCCCTCAAACCCTAGACGGATCTGTCGACAAAGTGGCCGAGTGACATCGAGTTCCAACCAGAGCCACAAGAACTCCACCCAGCCCCAGCGTCGCGGTCTCTCCCTCTACGGCCCCTCTATTCCCATGGGTGCCCAATGATGCTCCTGATCTATGATGTTCGTGCTTCCACCGACACGTTGAAAGCTCGGACCCCCATCCAGACATACCGAAATACCAACGTCTCTGGCTATGTGCGGGGAGGCAGGGGTGTCAATAGTAGCACGAAACCATGGAAAGTCCATGGCTCTTGGTCGCATATTCCCTCAAACCTCTCCTTGGACAGGAAGAAGAAATCGAAGACTCGGTTCGTCAGCGGTAAGACCACCGAACCACGAATTTCCCATGTGGCCACCATGAGTCCGCACTTCGTCATCGGTTTGAATTTCTTGTAAGAGAAAAGCCAACCAGCCAAGGCGAACCAATTGCAGCAGTCGTCCATTATGGGAACCTTCACTGCTAAGACCATGATAAC
>JAYMTN010001993.1:0-11770 GCA_036897425.1 Erodium trifolium | reverse complement strand
GTCGTTTGAGGCGGGGGGCACCCCCAGCCACGACGGCTAGCCACGACCCTTTGGAGGTGCTCTAAGCTCCGGTCTCTGAGCTCCAATGCTTTAAATAGTTAATTTCCTAAATTTTGAAAGCACAATCATTATTCAGGCCCAAACTAAACCGGTTGGGAGCAGATATAACTGAAAATGAAACCCAGGCCAAATTGTCCGGTTTCGACTTCAGTTACCGTTTGTAGGTGACTGAATATCGAGAGCAGATATAAGTGAAATTGTGTTCACCCCTACCCAGGACCCATTTGAAATTGCCCATCTCGGAGAGCCTAAACGAGCGAGCATGTCCTCTCGTCATCTTTCCATAATCATCGCCGGCGAGCCTACACTGCACACTCTTGATTGAATCGCAACAAGCACTTGGCCCTCGCCCTCATGGAGATAGGTACTTGAATTTGTTGCACCCTCAATTTTGAATCACAATGCTTAATTACCCAATTTTCCAGTAGGTGGTGCCAGACCGGAAGTTCCTCCCAGCTTAATCGCCAAGATCTATACTTCCTTCTCCGATGGCCTTCACTTCGCGACTCCTATATCTTCGCTCCGGACCAACGAAATCGACCTCGTATGCTTTTCGCGCCTCTGCTACTTTAAGATTTCCCATGCCCGCCTTTACCAATTTCGCCCTTTTTAGGTACGGAGTGTTCTGCAAGTTCTGCAAGGCTTCTCCAGTTCCTTGCTGTACTGGGACCAATCTGGAAATTGTTTTCGACCTAAAATCGGGATATATGTCACCCATCTCTCGCAGACCAGTCTTCATGTCGTTCTGAATCAGTTTATGTATTCTGCTACTTGTTTGAAACTTGTTGAAATCGTTGTCTGTAAAGTAGAGAGAGCTCTTGTGTTGCCTCCTCCTACATTAAGGGCATTTGCTTCTTCTGTGTCTGCGTGGCTTCAGGTAATGTATTTGATACTTGTTATTTGGTGAAACTGTGAAATTGTATAATTGGTTTGGAGACTGAGGTAGCTTATCTGTGCTGGGCAGAGGTTGAGAGACATTGCTTTGAAGGAGGAGACGAAGATATATGATCCCAACATTGGAACTACCCCCACCCTTTTGGGATTAGCAAATTCTTTATCAAGGTTAGTATATTTTAGTTTTAGAGATGTATAGGAATTAAGGGTGTGGGTGTTTGGACTATAAATCATGTTTGAGGGAAATTAGGTACATTCCGACTTTTGATATCACTCAAGAGATGCTATTTTAGTATTAGTGCACACAACCAGGCCTAAGGACTGTAGTGTGTATGTGTTGTTTGGTTTTAGAACAGCAGTGGTCATTTGTTTTAATGTTGAGTACATTGCATTCTACACTTTTTAATGGCTGGGCTTAGTACTTGTAGCATTGATTTTTCAGCCACATTGTTACATATACTTCATTGCATGAGCATGTTCAAGGTTTTGATCATATTTCCTCTTTGTTTCTTCTTATGCCAACTGCTGATGGTTGTTCATTGATGCTAGTCTTTGCTCTGGTTCTGAATATCTACTGCAAATAGTGAATGGAGCCATTCCCCAGGAATGTTTGGAGCCCAGTTCTTCTATTGTAGCTTCTGAAATCACCGTTCATGTTCTTGATTATCTTTACAAAAAGCTGGACGAAGTGTCTCTTGTTCAAGGTGGTGAGGTTGTAGCAAGTCCCGAGTTAATAGAGTATGCTTTGTATACAATTTCATCATAGCTCTCTTATTTTGTACTACTCGAATTTATAAATTTATTCTGGTTTTAGGAGGAATCATATCAGATGTTACTTCACATATTTGCTGGAAGCTTATTGCCATATATTGAGGGCCTTGATTCCTGGCTTTTTGAAGGTATTCTTGAGGATCCTTTTGAGGAGGTAATTGTGACTATAACCCTGTGTTGCATCCCAAAGTTTGTGTTTATGTATTATCTTATACTCATCCCCACAAGCAACTCTACATTCTGGAAGAACTATGTTGTCTCATGTTGTGAATCTAAAGATATTCTTTGGTGGTGATAAAGCAAGGAAGTTAAAGTTTCACGTGCCTTCAATGGATCTATTGCATTTATCACCCTGTTCTCCCCATTGTAAATTTGATGCATGCATGTATGTCTGTTTGATATGTAGGCGGAGATGCAGTTTCATTTTGGTCAGTGTTGAAAGAGTGTTGTCTGATCTAACCCTGCCTGCACTGCCCACTGTAAATTTGATGCCTGCACATATGTCTGTTTGATATGTCGCCTAAAATACAGTTTCATTTTGGTCAGTGTTGAAAGAGTGGTTGTCTGATCTAACCCTGCCTGCACTCCCCACTATTAATTTGATGCCTGCACATATATCTGTTTGATATGTCGCCTAAAATACAGTTTCGTTTTGGTCAGTGTTGAAACAGTGGATGCCTGTTTAACCCTGCCTGCACGCTTGTCTGCATGTATGTCTGTTTGATATGTGGCCTGAAATACAGTTTCATTCTGGTCAGCGTTGAGAGAGTGGTTGTCTGGTCTAACCTTGTACTTATTCAACAATGCCACATCTTAATGCTGTTTTATTATATCCACTTCTTTGCAGATGTTTTTTTATGCTAACAAAGAGATATCAGTTGATGAGACAGAGTTCTGGGAGAAAAGCTATTTATTGAGAGTAATACATCCTCGAAAGCTGGATGTTGACCTGTCTGCTCGAGCTACCTCCAGCAGTCGCGCACCTGTATCGAAGAACATAAAGCAAACAGGTGAAAAGGCCTGTCCTTTGTTTATCAAAGATATAGCTAAATCGATCGTTTCTGCTGGAAAATCATTGCAGCTCATCAGGCATGTTCCTACCACATTGTCAGCAGTATGTAGGAAGGGCAGTGATAATGAAACTGATGGTTTTGAAACGTCTAAAAATGATAGTAGTTTATGCAACATTCATCATTGGCAAAGCATAGCTGGTCTAACCTTGTCAGAAGTTTTCTGTGTGTCATTAGCTGGTCTTATAGGCCATGGTGATCACATATCTAGATACTTTTGGCAAGATGATCACAATAGATCTGAGGTTGCCCCTGGGATTGAGTTTTCTGTGGAAAAGGTGAATGGTGAGACTTTCCCGTCTACATGCTCAGAGAAGATTTGGTATAAGCTTTTGGTTGAAACATTGTCGCAGAAGAGACTGATTGATATAGAACCTTCGAGTAAAGATGCCAGAAATTATGCTGATGCAAACAAACAGAATATGACTGCATCTGTTGCAGATAAGTTGCCACTGGGATCATTCTTTCCACAAAATCCAGCAATTACTGTTTGTCAAACATTTCTTAACAAGAACAGGGATGCCTGGAACTCTTTGAACTTGGCCAGGAGTTTCTCTCTGCCCCCTTTAAATGATGAAGTGTTAAGGAGAGCTATTTTCAATGGGGAGAACATGCCATTTTTTGAAGATAAAGGAACAAATTTTGCTTTAGGTTTCCAGTTTGATGAACTAGAGCATCTTCGCTCACAGACTGATAAGAAGCTATTAGAAGGATTATTTCCATTCCCCACTGTTCTTCCATCATTTCAGGTATTACTATATATTTAGTCTTCTAAGCACCTTTCTTGATGTAGCTGTTGTAGCATTACTAAGAGAATATTTCTGTACCTTATTTGTTATTGGAAACAGGATAACCTCCATATGTCGGAGCTCTTACCTTCCCAGAAAAATAGCACCCTTCACTCACAAGTTCTTACCTGGATTAAAAACACAGAATCAAGAACTACTCCGCTTCCTGTGGTTATAATGCAGGAATGCCTTATTGTCTACATAAAGAAGCAGGTATACAGCTTTGACCATATATGGATTTTAATTAAATATATATTTTTTGGAAGGCGCCCTTTCAGATGTTCGTTTTCACTTTTTATTGCCATAGGTGGATTACATAGGAAGGCACATACTGTCTAAGTTAATGATTGACTGGAAACTAATGGATGAGCTTGCAACATTGCGTGCCATATACTTGTTAGGTTCAGGTACCTTTCTGTACACTGAACTTCAGAAAAACCTTGGATTTACTGTATCCATACTCTAAGTTCCAAGGTGGAAAAGTCAGCCACCAAGAAAAATAAAGCTGATCCATACTTTTACTATTCTCAGGTGATTTACTGCATCACTTTTTGACTGTGATCTTCAATAAGCTGGATAAGGGAGAAACCTGGGATGATGATTTTGAGTTGAACACAATATTACAGGTACTGTTAGTTAGTTACTGAATGAAAAAATAAGCATCATGCCTCACTATTTTGGTTGATATATATATGACCCTCCACCTGCATGTTTCTTGACTATTTAAGGCCATTTTACTTGACATAACTTCTCCTTTAGGGTTTTGATTAAAGGTTTTACCACACAGCAACATGTAAACCACTTTTAATATTTTTACTTTACTCCAGGTTTGGAAACCCGGTTTAAGTGTATAAAAAGATGGCATTGACATTTTTTTTCCTCATATGATCATACAAGTCTATTTTGTTTTTTATGTACCAGTGAGGCTTTTAAACAATGTCAAATAATTGCGAGTACTTAACTGTGCATGGGGTACCTACTATGAACTATGCCAGTGTTTGGGAGTTCTTTTGCCTTTCGGGTCATTATATTGTCTGCATTTAATGGTTACAGGAATCAATTAGCAATTCTGCTGATCGCATGATCCTAAGTGCTCCAGATTCATTAGTTGTCTCTCTCACCAAAAGCTTGGATGAGCAACACAATCCAGGTAGCCTTCCCTCAACTCCACGTAAAGGTCACGCGCACATCTTTGGGATCGATGCTCTGGATTCGTTGAAATTCACATACAAGGTTGTAGTTTAGAATATTCTGTTATTGGGTTCATATTGCACACTTCATGTATCATATTGATTGTGTATTCATATTGAATAACAGGTCTCTTGGCCACTCGAGCTTATTGCTAATACAGAGGCAATAAAGAAATATAACCAGGTAATTCTTTATTTTGGTGACCCTAAATTTTATTAGAACAAAACACACAGAGCAAACAGTTTTTGGTAACTTCTTTGAGGCTTTAAACATGAATGATACTAAACAACTTGAGTGCTATCTCTAGCCAAACAAGTGAAATTTTTTACTGTCCACATTACATTGCAAAATTCTTCCACTTCATTGTAATAAGAATTAGTATGATAAAGTATCAGTACTTGTTATTGTTTTCTTTTGGTTCATTGGCTATTGTATAATTGGTGTAGGTAATGGGATTCCTTTTGAAGGTCAAAAGAGCAAAATATGCGCTTGATAAAGCTCGGAGGTGGATGTGGAAGGTTTCCCCCCTTTTCTTTTAAAACTATCATCTGCTGTTCTAGTGCACAATCATAGATTTAAGGTGTGAAAGTTTGAAGGCTAGAATAAATGTAATTTGTTTATGAATTTGGAATGAATCGTAAGAATTGCTCTGTTTCAGTGAGCACTTCCAAAAGCCATGTCATGTTTGACAACATGTGATATGTTATTGTTGGTCTCAGGGTGGAGGCATGACAGTAAGCAACCGCAAGCACCACTGGTTGGTGGAGCAGAAACTCCTCCATTTTGTGGATGCTTTTCACCAATATGTGATGGACAGAGTAAGAAGTTTTTGCTGGTATTTCTACAGGATGGTGCAGTGTTAAGAAAGAGTTGTAACCAGAATTAGTTGGCAGGTATATCATAGTGCATGGCGTGAACTCTGTGAAGGAATGGCAGCTGCTGGATCCCTTGATGAAGTTATAGAAGTTCACGAGGCTTACCTAGTGTCTATTCAGCGGCAATGCTTTGTGGTTCCAGATAAACTGGTGGGTGATTTGAAGGTGTCCATTTCATTTGAGTTGGTAATTGAAAAATCTTGTTTTGTATTCAGGGAAGCCTAATTGCAAGGAGAGAGAAGGAAATCCTTGAATTATCCCTCAAATTCTATTCCATACAGCAGACACTGAATAGTGGTGGTGCTGTCTCCGGAGTAAAGAGCAGATGTGAAACGGAAGTGACCAATATCGAGAAGAAGTTTGACGATTGCATTGCCTACCTCCTCAGAGTAAAATCCCGTTACTGTTGTTAGTGCAAGTTTGCATGTGATATAGGAAAGTGAGTGTATAATATGTGATTGCAGGTGCTGTCTTTCAAGCTGAATGTGGGTCATTTCCCCCATCTTGCCGATCTGGTCACCAGAATCAACTACAACTACTTCTACATGTCTGATACCGGGAATCTGGCCACCGCTCCTTCAAGACCTGCCAAGGGAAGACCCTCTCCTCCCACTTAGCCACTGGTAACGGTAATTCATTTTCTTATACTTTGTGAACAAAACTACTTAACTACCCAGTGCAATCCAATATATACATAGATGTTTGTTTCTTTTAGTATCTTCTACTTATACCTGTACTTGTACTCATGAAATGTAATGTAATAATTCTCAGGAACTCCAGAGTCAACATTCATTGACCAGTGACCATACATTTACAGGTGTCCCCACCACCACCACCACCACCACCATAATGATATTGATAATGATAATATTTAGATGTGGTCCAAAACCAAAAATGATATTGGGGGTAATGGTTGTTTTCTTTGTTTCCATGTTTGTCATTGAAACTGGTCTACACTGTTTAGCCCATTAACCAACCTTATTCTTCACACACTACCAAACACTTTTTACTGCTACTTTGCAACCCATTTTCCAGACACAAACATCTGTCCATTACATTGACCTCTCACCTATAACTTCAATCCCTCCTACTACAAGACACCAATCAATTCACTCTTACTTTATTTTATTTATTTATTTAATATTTCAAAGTGATGTTTCTGTTTAGCTTACATGCGAACAATATAATTGTGGTATGGTACTAAGATTAACGACCTAATTAAACGGAATCAAGATAAACCAAATTACTAATTTCTATCCAAACAGATTTTGAATATAAGTTTTTTAAATAAAGGTTTTAATATTGTCCTACACTTTTGAAGACATTAATTACTGGATATGTTTTTGTTGTCTTTTCCATGAAAACCTGGAAAAAGAAAAATCACTGCTAGAGACAAAATAGTAATTGCTTAGCTTCTATTAGATTCGGTATTGATGGGTTAATTAATGGTTGCACAGACTTCAATTTACAACCCTAACCCTAACCTTGATTCATAAATTGACAATAAAAAATAGAGTGAAAGAATGCAGAGTGAGTGGCAGTCAAGGAATTTTTCTTAGGTCAAAACACAAAACTGTCAGCAGCAGGCTATACATAATTTATAGAGAAATGCTGAGTCTGATATTATAAAACAAAAAATATTTTTTGAATTATGTATTATTAAGGCTGTCTTTTCTTATTCCATGATTTTTTCCGAAAAAGCTTCCTTGACTTTTAGAAAAATATGTGTATTTCGAAATTTCTTGGGAGCAGAGGAAAGGTTTTACTTTTTGGATTTTAGTATGGCTTCTTCGAAATTGTCCCAAGATTCGCTGAGCCAAATTTATTTTACCACTTTGCTTTCGTCCTTTTACTGTCAATATAGAATCACAATTTAATTATATTATATTTTAACATAGTAAATGATTTTCTTTTAGATAAATAAATATCCATCGTCTCCTCCTCTTTACCTCTACCACTCATTTTTCTTTCCATTTGAATTTGCCTCCTCTACCACAGTCACAGTAGCTGTGCTGATGGGTCTTTGAGCCAGGGAACAGAGTGCTCTGTTTTCCTTCGTTCTTTCCCAAATGTCTGCAACCACTATGAATCCACTGAATCAGGAAGCGCCTCCGGCGAGCATTGTGTACAACTTTGAGTCGGGTCACGGGTCGATCGGACCGGTCATCGCGGTGCTAGTGGTGATCGTGATATTGGGTGTTCTCGCCGGGATGATAGGGCGGCTCTGCTCCGGGAGGAGCATCATGGGCTACGGGCAATACGACCTTGAGAGCTGGGCAGAGACTAAATGCTCCACTTGCATTGACGGAAGAATCAGCCTTCCACCACCGTCAAGAGGCGCCGGTAATGTTTCCGGTGGCTCCACTCCGGTGTCAGCACCAGCCCAAACCCATAACCAAGATCAGTCTCCTCCTCACAACCTCCCTCCTTCTAATCTTGATTCGTAAATGAATCCTATAACCCCTCTTTTTTTAGATGTAATGGCTCAACCTGTTGCTGTTGCTGTTATATCATTCTGGTGTTTTTAGGCCATTGATGATTGACTGGAATTAATGAAACTTTACTTGTGTTTGCTGTTTCGTTTAACCACAAATTCAAAAGGTAACATGATTCCCGTTACTGTATCATCTCTCTTTGAGATATTTGGTTATGGGTTGAATAAAACCGTTATTTTTGCTTATAAAAAAAAACATGATTTAATCAACTAAACTGCTTTTCAGTTCTCACATCTTCACTCTCCAATCACAGTCACTGAAACTGCTATATACATAATCTCAAATTCAATGTTGCAAATACAAATACGTCTGCTGTCAGCTGTAGCTCAACAGCTATGGCTTCATACCATAAATAACCAACCAACCAAGAGCCTCACCAGTCACCACTGTTACTTAAGAGCATCATGGGCTAATAACTGGCTGATGGAAACAAAAGTAAAAGACTGATAACTGGCTGATGGAAACAAAAGTAAAAGAGAAAACAAAAGCAAATAATTAAATACTCCTATCAGCCGGCGACACATTCCGCTGGTGGTAGTAAACTCACCAACAGCACTATCCGCCGGATGATACAATATTGTGAAGAAAAATACTTGTTCTGTTACTTTCAGCCCATTCATTTCAGCCTTGTGACTGGATTTTTTTTTGTTTCAGACGATTGATAGAATTATTTTAATATATTAGATGTTTTCATCAGTCAGCAATCTTATTAAGGACCGGATGTTTTGAGTGAAGTGAAGTTGTTGCTCAAGTCTAGTGATTAATGAACACATTACAAGACACTTGTGAGTGGTCATTTTCTAGGATAAATTATATCAAGATCCTCACTCCAAATCTTCTTTGAGTGCTCCACAAAATCAAGTTTGATCATCAGCCACCCATGTTTTCTGGCTGTTGACAGAGATGGAAGATTGTCATGTATGGGTATGGCCAAGGACATGACACTCTTTAACTTTTTAGAATTCAAGGTGAAGCAATGGCAATGTGTGGTTTATCATATAAGGTTGCAGTAAAGCTGAACCAGACCTCAGCTACAAGTTCTGTCAGATTGGATCACTTTATCTCTATCTCAGTTCCTCGACTTTATAGCCTCTATCTTTTCTTCATTGCCTTTCCTCTCACCAATTTTCACTGCTAATATATAAAACTTAACAACAATATGTATACAAGAATACACAGCAATGTCAATCTTTAACTGCGCTTCAATTTGAGAAGATGCGACACTCCCACTACAACATGTAGCCGACTGCTGGGGATACCTGTTTTTGCTACTGCCTTCCCTTGTTTGTCCAATAGTACAAAGCAAGGGACGTATCTAATATCATAATGGATCAGCTGCAATGGCATTCAACAAAGACATATCAGTCTGTGGATTATGCAAATTATGAATGCTTAACAAATAGACATGGCATAATCAAGTTATGATCCTCCAAAACATATAAAAATATCCACTTCAGTTCAATTACTTCACGATGCAAGAAATAATGATAATACTCCAATACACATGGTTGAACTGAAGAGACATAATGCAATATGTGACCACCTCAATTACTAAGATTTAAATGTTGGGCAATTACCCAAGTTCCAACACAAATGTGGACACTTTAGACCAAATGAAGTTTTGGCAGCAAGTATCCATCTCAGTATTATACTGTCCCACACAAATATACACAAGACAAAAAGTACTCAACTAACAAGTATTGTCTGCACTTGCTTGTTTCATACAACTTTCAAACTGCACTTGTTTAATCAAATATTGCATTAAGCGCGTAGCAGTACAATCCAAATTCTTAATGAAACCAGTTTATTTGGGGCCTCATGAGGCTGCTCTTACTCTAAGCATTCATTGTTAAAACCGCCAGAAAATCAAACCATATGAGGAGAATTTCATGTTTTACGGTTTCAGTTCCTCATCAAGACAATATTGGAGGTCCACCAAATTGCCATTACTTATATAAATATAAGAAAGGATAAGTTGAATACCTCGGGCAGCCATTTCTCATTCTCAGCGTCTGCCATGGCAATGTTAAGCCACTCTGAATTCCGGCTCTCTATTTCGGAGACGAAATTAACTAGAGAATTACACAGCATGCATTTTGGTGAATAGAACTCAAGAACAGTAGCTTCTTTCCTACTTGCCAAAGCTAAAGCAAAGGCTTTCTGTTCTGCCTCTCCTTGTTCTTCACGAAACAAGGTCTTTTTTGTTGTCTTCAGGATGCTATCTCGGTCAGTTTGCATGGTCAATGTGTTTGAAGAGTTTGCAACCGAGTTAAGGAAATTGAAAGCTAATGACCCAACACTTTGCATTGATTTCAACAGCCAAGGGGTCTCCAAGGGGCATGTATTTGGGCCTTTTGGATTTTGGTGAGCATACCACGGCCATTTCGAGCAAAATAAGGACTCCACAGGACCAGAACCCATCTTCTACTCTATTTTGTCCTACTGTGACGGAGGATGTGTGGAAATATGTTTATGTCAACATACACCTGAATATAAGAGATATGAAGATTTAAGAGATAGTCCATGCATACCTTAACAAAATTACATTAATACCATAGCAGATTGTCACTGAAAACTCATCAAGACATGTTGATTTCAAGCTTGTCCAAATGTCCTCAAGGTAGGAGACTACCCTAAAATATAGGGAATGCAAAGAGGAGATGGAAATAGTGAATTCTCCTTATGCTATCAAGTTGTTTGGGGTTCTAATCAAATAAACACCCCAAAACAGTAAAATTCAGATCGGTAGCGGAGGATGGCTTAAAGGACTGATACAGGACACTCCAACAAATAGGAGAAAGATTAGATTTTGTTTGTCTCTGCAGGCCTGAACACTACTTATGAACTTAGAAGGAGACATAGATAACAAAAAAAGTAAAGTTTGAATCCCACCAGGTCTCCAGAGTATCATATTTCTGGGAATAACAATTCATTGCATAAACTTACAATCAATTATAACAATTTATAACTGGTAAACTGTACAGTTTCATATGATATTGGCAAGAAAAAATGGCAATATTCCCGGTCAAACAACTCTACCTAGAAAATAATGGTTTCCAGATGACCAGCCCAAACTATTGCAGTACAAGCTGGAAACCGAAACATAGTCAAGAATTATATCAAACCAAAGCTTGGATTAACAATGTTTTAGAATTCAAAATATTATTACTTTAAAGATGTTTTAATCCTAAAAATGTAAGTGAAACATACCCACTGTAATTCCAATCATCGTCCTCTGTCACCGACCCGTTATGGCCGCGGCAGAGCAGAGAGTAGAGAGGTAGAGGAGAGGAGAAGTCAAATGTTCGGCTGAAGTGAAGCCTAGCTGCTCGAGTAGCACAGTAGGAGTAAGCTAAGTCTCCGGATTGGGGATAGGTAACAGAAGCCCGTTAAGCGGACAATTGCAATCGGCCCAAATCACTTACTTCACTCAAATTCAATTCTCCAACCCCAATCTGGATTAGCCGATATTCTTTCAAGCTCTAGCCTATGAATTTTTGTTGAGTGAAAAGATACTGGGTTTTATTACAAGGAGTTATACATACGAAGGAAAGAAATAAGGAATGAGCTACCTCTTTTTTTTTTTTTTTTTTGAGGAAGTAGAAACTTTTTATTTATGCTTTCGG
>JAYMTN010001992.1:0-11771 GCA_036897425.1 Erodium trifolium | reverse complement strand
GGTTAGGTTAGTGTATTCTCCTATAATTTGGAAACATTAGAATAGGCATATGAGAAACACATACAAATTAGTGTGAATATGCATAATTATCCTTGTTTTTTTTAGCAAAATGTGCACGTTGTATTAATTATCTAAAAGGACAATACAATGAAGTGCATCAGGGAGTAAGTTCCCTGACCACTGAAGAACAGACATAGAATGAGCTCCTTGGCTAGCTAATCAAATGCTACGTTCGCAGTTCTTTTAAAAAATTCGAAGGATATACCCTCTTTTTAAAGAAGCAGATGTCGAATATCCCTGATGATCGTCCCCACTAAAGAGACAAGAATCGCCCCCTCAAGATCATGTTAATCAGGACTTGGGCGTCCGAGTATATCACAATCCGTCCATCCCTTATAGCCGCAATATTCCTTAGCACCGTACCTATGGCATATGCCTCAATCTTCAGGGGGACCATACGCCCGGGAGAATCCTGTTTTCCAACAATTTCACCTCCCCCACGTGAGCTCGGACTATAATGCCTCATCTTGATTGATCGGAATCCTAGAAAACCGCCCCATACACATTCATAACAATGACACCCAAATGTGGGTTGATCCATCTAGAAGGGTGTCGTCGTGTTGGTGGACCGGCCATAGTGGCTCTCTCCATGCAAATAAGGTTGTTCGTGCTACTGAATCCACCCCTATTGCCGCGGGGGTTGAATTTCTCCAAACCAGACCATTGCGGGCTTTCCATATCTCTCACATAAAGTAAAGGACCTCAGCCACCCTCTCTGGAGAAATTCCTACAGTGAAATTGTCCCACCAGTTCTCGAATTGGATTTGTGGATCCGGAGGGATCATACCTCCCAACGAGTCCAGCAAGTCTTTGCAAAACCACAATGCAGCAGTAGATGGGCAACCGTCTCCGTGTCCAAACCACAAATAGCACGAAGGGGAGAATTGGGGACGTAACGTTGTTGGAGGTTCGAGGCTACCTGTAATGTGTTAGATAAACATCGCCATAAGATGATGCGTAGGCGTGGTTGAGCTTGGATGTTCTACAGGTCCGGCCACGATTTTGTTTACCCTAGCAATCATCCCATCTGCTTGATATCAACGAGAGTACGATATCCCGCGTTGATAGAGTATAATCCCTTCGGGTCATCCGCCCAGTACCATTCATCCAAATTCATATCCGACAATAGAAGGACTTCTAGTATACGGTCATGGTCAATGTGATAAAAAAATATGACGAATAAGGGTCACGTCCCAACAGTGCATACCTGGTACCATAAGGCCTGCTATTGAGGCATTATCAAGCACCAGAGAGATGGTCTGCACTCGGGCCTCCGGTCCTATTAGCCATGGTGTATCACTAATGGTCGTGGTCCAACCATCTCCTATTGCAATCCCCAGTCCCTCTAGGAGTAATTGTTGTGTCGAGTATATGCTGGACCATATGAATCCCGGAGAGGATCATGAGGGTGCATGTAAGAAATCAGTTTTGGGGTAATACCGAGCTTTTAGGACTCTCGCCACCAGCGAGTCGGGTTTGTGCATGAGGCCCTAGGCTTGCATCCCAAGTAAGGCTGTGTTCACATCATGGAGGTGACGAATACTCATATCCCCGTACGCTTTAGGTGTACATAAATGACCCCAAACCTACCATATAATAGGTTTGACCTTGTTGGGTTTTCCATCCCACCTGAACCTACCCAGCGCCACATGAATCCAAGTAATGATACGTTTTGGCACCCGAAAAATAGACATAACATAAATCAAAAGTGATGTCAAGACCGGCCTTATCGTAACCTCCCTGCCAGCTGATTATAATAGTTGCTCGTCCCATGAGTGGATCATTGAGATAATACGGTCAAGCAGATAGGTCATGGCATGACTCCGGTTCCTTCACACCATGTTAGGAACTCCAAGGTACATGGACATTTCCGAGGTTTCCTCGATTGCCAAGATATCACAACACTCACATCCTTGTTAATTAATACATTTCCTTCAGATTATTATTATTTATTTAGTCTCGATCGAGCTATTTGCATTGAGGGACAGTTTCTAATAGCCTCCGCTTTTTACTCTTTCCTGAAAAACCTAATTAACCTCTGCCAGTAGCCCCACGAGGAGTATTAGCATTGAAGATGTCTTGCACAGACCGATTGTTGCTATTTTAGCCACAACCAGTCAAGAACCTATGACCGCATAATTGCAGATCCTACATCGTAAGAACTTTCACCAGCAAGAATACTCATATAGCTTCTTGTAAGCCAAAATCTTAAGGTTCGTATCAAGTCACGATAAATCTTTGCCTCCAATTAAGTCCAATGATGTTGTCTCTTCTAAGGATAATTAGTGTGCACTAACTTAGTCTCGATATTACAGCTCTCCAGCAATTGCAAATAAATACGACGAAAACTCGAGGGTGATCCCAACACCGGGCAACAAGAAAGAATCCAAACTGTAGTGAAGATGACCCATGGCGGAGCACTCAGTTCCGGAAAGGGGAGTTCAGTTCATTTTGCCTCCACTTAGATGACCGGTTCCAAACGCCCACATGTGGCTGCATTCCAAGCTTTAAAAAAAATTTCCTAAGCTTTTTCAGTTTCATCCGGAGAACAATTCTGAAACAAAATAACATTCCCAGACAGAATCTAATTAGAGGAATCCACCATGAGTTGCAACAGGCCCAGGCAATGTAAGCCGAATTCATACAATCCAAATGTTATTATTAACATGGTTATTTGTTTACAACTCTGCTGGGTCCATGAAATCGTTCCGATAACTTTTACAACAATGCATCTAGATCTGGACAATTGATGATAATTATGGCACAGGTGGGCTAAGAACCTAATAAGACACAAAAACTGTCATTTAGTCTTGCTCCAAACTTACATGCTTCTCAGTAACTTGATAAATAAAATTTCGACCAAGGATAAGAAAAAATAAAATAAAAGTCGTGTACTAATTCTCAGGAAGTGGCAGTGGGTTCCGCCAGCCAACTCCAAACTCTCACTTCACCTGTTCCATCACCAGTAAAAAACAGGCCACCAGGACCGATCTGAATGGCACGAATCTCCTTTTTAGCAAAGATTTTACCTCTCTCGGCAAATCTGGAACAGAATATGATAAAATAAGGGGCAAGCTCTTGGAAACAAACGGCAAGAGAACAAGAACACGAGCAGATTCACATGAACAACAAATTAGAGAACAGGCAAGCAAACTCACGACGGTAAATCATAGGCACGGACAGAATTATCATTGCAAGAACACAGCAAGACTGGCTTGGCCTCAGAATCATGCATCCCACAAAGAGTAAGCAAACCCTGCAACAAGCAGATTATAGATTTGCATCCAAAGTCATTCTTATATTTAATAAGGTACAACTACATTTATGAAATGCAACAGTAATGAGTATGTTTTAGCACAACACATTTTCATTAAAATTTACATTCATGAGTGAGTAACTAGCCGTACTAACAAAAGGCATGTTTTGCAATACTTCCAAAAACTCCATAGAAGACTAAAGACTTCCCTCCACCTCACTGAATGATAAAACCTAACATTTTTAAGAATTCTCAGTTTTGGTAGCCCAAATATATAGGTGCACTGGGCTAATCATGATATAGAATATAATTATTCCCACACGCACAAATTCAAATCCAAAGTCAGCACTTATTATCCTACGATATATAAGTAGCAGTGCATAAGCTTTCAACTAAGCACCGGAAAGAAGGTAAGCAGTCCACATAAACTCTTGATTCTCCAAACTTTGCTTCTTGTAAAATCAATGATATTTGTACATGAACTTCCCAGAGATTTTTATATTTTCTTCCTGGCATATTAGAGCTGAGAGAATACCTACTTCCATCTCCCCTTAAGGTAGAGCTGCATTTGAATTAAGTTCTAAGAGAACAGTATTACACCTACTAGTGTTAGTACTCCAGGGTGGTGAGTAAGACTAAAGGCCTAAAATAAGAAATCTCTACAAATGTCCGTATGAATTCAATGCCAGGAATAAGGATGAGTCAATAATCCCATAAACATTGTATCATTTCACGATATGAAGGCATACACAGACTGTACAATATGTCAGGAGCCATAGTATTTAGGAAATAAATCAATCAGAAACGAGACACCAATTACAAACAGTTTTAATAACTACCCCTTTGCCCACTATCAACATTTTCACACTCCCCCTTGAGCTAAGCATATAGCTCATACATTCCAACCTTGCTGCAAATGAAACTCAATATTGAGGCCCATGAGAGATTTGCTAAGGATATCTACCAACTGTTTGTTGTGCTCTACATCACTAGTCATTATACATCCGTGAAAATTCTCTTGTATGAAGTGGCAACCAACTTCTACATGTTTAGCCCTCACTTGGAACTGGATTGACGGAAATATGCTGTGCAGCTTGATTGTTGTCACATTTCAACTCCATTTGAGATGCATACGTGAATTTCATGTCTTATGTGCATCGTTCAACCCAAATAAGCTTGCACGTTCCTAGGGTCATTGCATGGTATTTTGCCTCAGTTCTTTATTTGACAACACCTTACGTTTTATTCTTCCAATATATCAAGTCAGTTCTAATTATAACATGAAATGTAGAAGCAGGACGCCTACAAAAAGAACTTGCCAATCGAGATCAGAATATCTTACTAGAGTATAACCCTAGCCAACCAGATTCAGAACGCCTTATTCGAGTAGAGCCCTTGTTCTCAGACAATAATCCTTTTTTTCTGGAGCTCCCCTGGTAGACAGTAGAATCCAAATAGTTGCACCCTAATGGTTTCCATGTAACTGGTAGAAAACGACTCACAACACTAACCGCGAAGGCATTCCCCACAAATCTCTAGGATATGTGAGGCTCCCCTTGTCCAGGAGGAAACTTAGAACTTGAATCCAGGGGAGAGTCTATTGGTTAGGAGAAATTCATTTGGTTTTCACTCCCAAACTTGACATCGAGGAAACCATGGTAGTCGGGGTAATCATACTTGATGTATGTTTTACCATAGGTTGGGTCATGGACCCACAACATCATGATATATGCCTCAACGGACTCTCACTTGATCAAATCATGAAGAGCGCCGCAGTTGTTGTGTTGCAAAGCAATTGTCTTCATCTTTCCATTATGGATCACCCACAAAATATAGTTGCTTGTCTTAGCCAGTTCCCTTCTCCTAGCCCATGGGTGTTTTTTGTTGCAATTTCTCTAATCACATCTCTAGTAACCCCCATTTACTCTTTCACCTTAGTAGTTCCACCTCCATGTCATCCATCACAGTGGAAAATGATCCACCATTACATTTAGATTGTGCTCTTTACATTTTTCTGACATCCACATAATTTTATGACTGTTCGTGAACTTATTTGTTCCATAAATTGTTCTATCACTTTTGACGTTGAGTCGATGCATGAAACAATCAACATCAGAACAGCAATGTAGAGTCTTAAGGAATAGACTACCAACATAAGGTCCTTCTCCTCTTGTCAAAATAGAATTATGAATGTCCTAATGCAAGCTGAGGATTCTCATCAGCGGAAGTAAACTATGTCAATCCCATGTAAAGGCGAAGGAACAAGTAAAAACAATATTTCATAGCCCCCAAAAAGACTGTTCTACGCTCAGCTTTTAAATTCAATGTTTCATAATTAATCAATAATATTAACATATCAATAAAGTACATTATGATATATGTAAATATAAATGCAATGCTCAAGAAAAGTAATTCCAGAAGACCACATACATTTTCCTCAGTGTGGGTGTATGTTACTTCCAAATTCCCGCTTTCTGTCGCAGCCCAAATCTGCACAAATTGTCATACTGAACAGATAAATAATTCCATAGCAATAGGCAAAACATATCATCAAATAAAAATCCAATGAAACTAACCTTTATTGTTTGATCTAATGAACATGATAAAAGAAACTGCTCCCAGCAAAGAACGGACATCACAACATTAGTATGATCATTAAGCGTCTGTATACATTGCAGAGTTTCAAGGTTCCAAACCTGAAAGAGACGACAGTAAGAAATGACAAAAACACTATACATGCAAGTTGAAGTGTATCCTTACCCTCATTATTTCATAAGAAAAAACACCTAGTATTGGATAATATGAGGTCAACGTACTCTTATAGAATGATCCATCGAACCAGAATAAAGCCTGTTAGCTCCGACAACAAGTGAGACAACAGCAAGAGTGTGCCCCTTCAGTGAAGCAGCTGGTTCAAAGGTATTAGATAATGCATTAAATTTCCAAACCAATATTGTCCCATCCTGCAAAACAGACAATATAAAATTTGAAAATCTGTATGTGTGTTGACAGCATGAAGAGAGGCCACAGAACTCTGCAAGGACCACGTTGTGTGGAATTTAAGGTGCCCATGTCAACTCCTAACTCAGCAATAACTCAATTATTTCACATGTTACAAAATCCTTGTGAAAGCAGAGTGACAGCATAGCCCTATTCGCTTAAAGAAAATTAGGCACGACCCAAAATATTGAATACCATTACATTCTACCAGGGGTACATTGTGTGCAAATTGCAATAGCTCACTTACAGGGAAGCTGCAGCTCTGAGGAAATTAAACACGCTACTGAAACCCACACCGAGTGGACATGTACATCGCGGAACAAGAGGCAAAAACAATATCTAACCACATATTGATAATAAGCAACCACAAGTCAAAATTACCTGCGTACCAGCAAAAAGCAAATCGCTACCCACAACCATTGCATAAACTTGTCCAACAGGTCCACTAAGACTCAATTCACTAAGGGCTTGGGTGTTCCATGCCTGCAACATCACCACCAAAAACATATAAGAACCATTCTCTGAAATAAAAGGACCAATAAGGTTTTATATAATCCCCAGATGCTAATATACGCTCATATGAATAGGTTCTAAAAGAACAGAAACGCACATTATAAAATTTAAAATAAAATAATTAACCATACCAAGAATATGACCTTACCTTCACGACATCAGGTAGACCAACAAAAACCCATGGACCTTCACTAATCATAGAGCCTACTTCACCACCAACATTGATCACTCCCGTACACTGCAAAAAAAATATATATATATATAGATCAGAACTGAACATGAAACCAACAATCCACTAAAAACATATTGTGTGACCCTTTAAATTGGCAAATATATATATATATAAAAGAATGTCAGCAATCTTATGCTCTATATCATTTGCATAGTTAAAACTAAGGTAATCTTACACGAGCAACAGTCAGGCCATCTTGGGGTTATTGATTAATAATAACAGTATCTGACTGATGTGGCATGCATCTACTGTGCACCAACTGCTGTTTATAGAAAGTATTGATAACTTGATTCTAAAGTTTCTCCTTGATCGGCTAGTTTAGAAAGCTAGCCTAGTAGTCTAGTACAAAGAGTACAGTCTTGTCTGGAAACGCCACCACTGATAGCAGACTTCGGCCACATATCAATGAGCTATGACACGATAAGCATAATTTTTTTGTGATATCAATACGTTGCAGCAAACTACGAACTACGGAAGTATCAGAATTAGCTTCTGTTTGCATTAGACTGACAAACAACTAAAAGAACATTCAAATTCGCAAACAATGAAAGTCTTATCTAGAGCCAGGGATGGTCAAGTAAGTAATGTTAAAAGGTAAACACACACATTCACTGAACAAGCTGAATCGAATATAGTTAGTGCAAGTACATTTAGATTACAAAACTTGATTTACCACGTGACTTAGTAGATGCCATTTGGCTGGTGGCATATACTTTTCAGATACAAGGTCCTTTCTTATAATATATTTCCTTTCCTTTTTTCTGTATTGCTATGGTGTACGACACAATCTATAAGAAAATCACAGCTGCACAACAATGTTCAAAACCCAAAAAATGATGTCCCTAACAATCAAACTCTAGTCAGCCAAGCAAGATGGTTAAAATTGTAACACAAGTGTCCAACATAGAACAGTGTATCTAGTTCATAAGTAATAGCCTAACAGAAATTATAAGAGAACCTGCCCAGATTGACAATCCCAAACCCGCACAGTCTCATCTTTACCCCCTGTATACATCTTATCGGACCCTGATGGCAAGGCTATCCCAGTAACAACCTGATACAGAACAAAAAAGGAAATTTCAATCAACCCACTAATTAAACTGTCATAAGAAGATACAAATAGGAGAAGCATTTCAAAATCTAAAACAAAAACGGAGTTCACCTTCTGATGACCGTCGAGTTGGGTTAACAAGGAGAAGCAATCCCCCATGGTCCAAGAATGCAAATACCGACACTTGTCTCCATAAGTACAGCTTCCCTGAACCCAATAATTACAAATCTTCTCCGTCTTCCTCACCACCCTATTATTGCCCCCATGAGCTCGCCCCCAGGTCGAAGATCCTCCATTGAAGTTCGGACCCCTCCGCTGAGATTGAGAACCCCTAAACCCCGAATCGTCGGCGAACACATGCGGCCGTTTGGAGGACGCCCCATTGGCCGCCTGTTGCTGGTGAGGCGGAGGAGGCAATTCTCTGTGTAGGTAGGGGCAAGGGAAGCGGTTGCACTTGCCCGCCCTCCAATGAAAGCAGACCTTCTGGAACTTTGAGGAGTCGTTGTTCGCCGTCGACGGCGGACCCAGCCGATGGAACACGCGCCTGTTCCCGTTTCTTCCTTGAGCGTCCAGATCCATTACCGCTCGGTTCGATCAGAATACGGTGCCCTGTAATCGGCGGGAAAATTCGAAGAAAAGGAAATAAAAATCGAACTTTTCGAATCAAAACTCCAATACCAGAATCGAGTCTCTGTACAATTACTTGGCTATCTCAATCACTCACTGTTCTGATCGTCTTGAAGTTTTCGGAATTGAAAAGCCCCTCCACTTGGGATTGATCAGTCGCTCGTGTTAATGAATTGAATCTGAGCCCTAACTAGGTTTCAAGAAGAGAAGAAACAGTAGTGAGGAGGAGCGAAGCAGAAGGGGGCAATATCGCGTCAGCTCTACGGCCGTAAGGTAGCGTAAAATTACCGAATCGTCCTCTTTCTAGGCCCTCTTTATTTTCGTATTTAACGGGAAAAAAAAAGTTGAGTTACGGTTTGCTTGGCCGGATGTCTTGCTCTACTGCACAGACCAGACGTTGTTTTTCGAGGGAGAACTTAACAAAAAAAATTACTTATTTAGTTTTTATAAATTATAATTTTGTTGAAATTATTAAAAAAACATATTTAGACTTTTTCTTTAATCGTATATCTATAAAATTATTTCAAAAAAACATTCATCCTTAATTTAAAAAAATTTAAATACTAGATAAAAATCTATTTATTTTTTACTTTTCAATTTTTATTCTCGTTGATATTTTTTTTGAATGAAAGGTACTTCATTTATTAAAATCAATTAAGAACACGTAGAAAAAGATCAGTGGGAGAGCATATCGTTCAGAGACAATCATACAAACAAATCCATAATCGAGGTATTGTCGGTCTTGACATAAGGGACTAAATGCTACAAACATGAACTTAACAAACTTAAAGGACAAGGGAACCAATCATGGCTCGACCTGATACAAATACGGGTGCCTAACCATTGCTTAGTCCTCGGTGGAAGATTATGAAATCTTTGTAGAAAGTACGGAATTCGACCAAGGATCATAGTAATTGGTGAAGGAACCTAGATAAGGGTTGGGGTGTTATTCCTTCCCGACGACCTGTATCCCCAAGGGTGTCAATTATCTTGGTGAGGTTTTTTCTTAAATCTAGCATGATGCTCATATGGCTCATTGACAATTATTGGGGGGGTAGGGGGCGCGAGTGCCCTCTTCTTGGCTAAGGTCTTTTCTGCTCAATACCTGACGGGAAAAGGGAATAATCCCTTTCTCGGCCTTATCGTAGGTTATCATCTCTTGGAGATGTCCTCTTGGTTCCCCCGCAAGGCATGTATCTCCGAATTGTGGATGAGGTAGGGGCCATGTGTCACCTATCATGCCTAACTGTGGGTTAGGTAGGACATTGGTTATTATGACCAGCAGACATCCTCAAGCTGAACCCTTCTTAGTCCCTCTTGTAGGTTGAGGAGTCCAGGTGGACGTATGGGTCCAGGAATGTGTTGACGCTTTAGGCAAAACGTGTGTTGTCAATGGAGGGCCACAAGTTGTCTGTGGCAGAGGTGAAAAAATCAGGGTAACCACCGGCGATGAGCGGCTCGACACACTTTCCAATCCATATTAAAATGATGTCCTAGCTTTGATTACCATATGCAACAAGAGAGAGTTCGAATCATGGCATGCCGAGTGTGGGTGTGTTGCAGTTGTGAACTGCATTTCCTAAGTGGTCGCAGTTGAAGTAGAATAAAGGCAACCTCTCATACATTAAAGTGACCTGTATAGATCCAGACATTCCTTGAAACAGAGCACCATTGAGTGTTGGAGTGGTTTGACAAGGTCTATCTAGAAGCGAATTCTGACTTTGCCTCCGCAACAGAAGTCTCATTGATCATAGTGTACTTTCACACATCCATATAGTGTATCGCTATCGCCCACTGTATTCCTTGTCGCTTTCGTCATAACTGTTGACGAGAGACCCCAAGCGTGACCCCATAACTGAATACGATCCAAACGGGATAGAGATATCAATGTAGTGGGAGGTCGGCGAGGATGAGAGGGGCGCGACCAAAGCAACACGGTTCATCCCGTCTTACAATGTCCTTCGCCTCTTGCGAAGCGAAACAGAATTCGTACACATCCTGGGGCAAATCCTTGACCACCAAACCATCTACCTAGGAGCCCCACCCTTCGATAATGACCCAAAACATGATTTTCCAGTTGTACAACTGACTAGAGAGAAAATGACCAGTCATCCTAAGAAGAAGACCGATCGGAGAAGCTTTTGTCCGTCTGTATGTGACTTTGATGATAGTGTCCTCATTCGACATAATTGAGCCTACAACAAAGTTGTCATGTATGTCGTCCATAGACGGTGGAAGGGTTGACATGACTAGGGGCGACATGGGGGGCTGTGAACCCGATGGCACCGACGCCATATCTACCGAGGAGAGGGTGGGGGAAGCAAGGACACGAGGTTGCTGCTTGATGGGCTTGCGGGTGCGATTACTCTGGACGTCAAGCAGGACCGGGGTAGAGACAACACCAAAACTTGGAATAATGATAGATCGGTTGTGGGCATGAAGATGACGACGATAGAAAGAGTGTAGGATTCAGTAAAGGTGATGAGTGAAGCATCGTTAAGAGCTTAAGTTTTATAGTCCAAGCCACCTGTTTAGGGCGTACCACCTCGTAAAAGGATCGAACTTGCATGATCAGTGGTGTAGCAGACATAATCACGAGTGGTAGGATAGTCGAGACAGATATAATGGTTGGAGGAACAAACGTAGTATTGGGTGAAAAAGGTGGTGCCATGAGAGATAGGAAAAGCTAAAGAGAGTTATAGAGTTTTTTGGAAAAAAAATTCGTTGATATATAAACAAGTGAAAAAAACTAATGATAACAAATAATTTGAATCTTAAATATTTTATTCATTTTTTTTGAGTAAGTGCAACTTTCATTCATTTAAAAGGAGTTAGTATATGTTTGAGTGCCCTTACGGGAAAAACACAATAACCCTATAACTACTGAAACGTCTAGGACGTCTTACTGAGGTGCCATGAAGGCGAACTAAAACTGAAATTAAACTAAACAATACTGAAATAACAACCAAACTCTAATAACGATAAAACTAAAGACGACTGACGAACACCGCTCAAGGTGGGGCCTGAATACC
>JAYMTN010001991.1:0-11773 GCA_036897425.1 Erodium trifolium | reverse complement strand
TATATGCTTCTTTGTTCTTCTTGGGAAGAAAAGTAAATGAATAAAACGTGGCATTTTCACAATCCCAATGAACCTAATGTTCATTCATTGTCTTTCAAAAAAATAAAGAGAAGTTGTATGAAATTATCTATTTTCTCATGTAGATATGACTAAATTGATTTATTCAAAGAATCAAAGTTACAATGGAACATAGGCATAAAAAAGAAACTCAAATAACATGAGAAGAATGGTGACAAGCTTGAAACCACTAAAATCAACTTTCCAAATGGAAGAGTACTCAAAAGTAGATATCATTTTGTGTAGTTTGTGCTCTGCTCTATTGCATTTCCTTCAAACAGATTCATCAGCTCTAGCAGTGTTTGTTCTTGAATCATTCTCAACAACACCAATCATTTCTGTATCCAAACTCCTCTCCCCATTACCAGCTCTCGTACTCGTAACACCAACACCAATTTGTGGTGCTTTGTCAACTTGGTCCTTGCTCTTCCCCCACAGAACCATATACAACCCAGAAACTATGATGATTGCTCCAATAACCCTTCAAAAAATCACATCCAATTCTAGTTTAGTTCCATAGAAAGATTATATATGTATGCAAGTATGCTGATGAAACTCACCTTCCCAAGTACATTGTCTCGGACAGGATCACAGAGCCCAAAATGGCCACAATGATCATGCCTAGAGGACCGAAGGCCGAAACAAAAACGGGTCCTCTGGTTTTCATTATGAGTCCTTGAACATAATAAGCAACCGCTGAGCAGATCAAGCCCTGCAATTCACATGTCTTAAGAAATAGTGATCGGAAAGAATTACATTGGAGGGAAGGGAGATTGAGTTCTTACGCTGTAAACAACAGCCAGTAACTTGGAATCGAAGTGCAAGGCCCAGGCTCCAGGATTGTGCCTTTCCAAAACCAAAGCCGGTATGGTACCCTCTAACGCACCCATCAGGCATATCAGAGCTGTCAACGAGAGCTCAGCTGGGTATGATCTCAGCGTAATTGCCTATCACAAACCATATATATCACTGGTTAATAATTAAGCAGCTAACTAAAAGCTCAAGTGGATAGTTCAAGACTGAATTATAGCTCAAGTGGATGGTTATTCTAACACGCGTTGATAAGGGTTGATCCATGAGCATATTTGATAAATTGAGAAAAAATTAGTTATTTTTGGGAATGGGTGAGGTGTCAAACTCTGATACTTATCAGGGGATTAATTCAACTAAAAACTCAAACTAGTAGTTGAAAGCTAAGTTATAATTATATTCAGACAAGGTGCAAGATTCATTACTTGGAGAATGATGAAAGCGGACCAAGAGAAGCATCCTATGGTGATCATGAGAGCACCCTTGATAGGATCTTGCTTGACGGCTGTAGCGCCGCCACCAGAAGATGCTTGATGGCTGCTACCACTTGTCCATGGCAGATCCAACATGGGTCCTTTGATGAGAGTCATTGCCATGGCTCCACCTACTGTCACTATGGTTCCCAACACCTTTGCCTGGCTGTGGAGCTTCCTCAAGTCAACTTTCTCGAGCCTGCAACACATCAGAATCAGTATCATCCGGTCCATTTTGTACATAGTTGAAGATGAAACCCTACCTTACAGCCCAAGCCATCATGAAAGCGAAAGCAGGAAGGATGTTGCACATTGCCGCCGTGAATGTTGCTGTCGTAAGCTTCATGCCAGTGTAGTACAGGTTCTGGTCAATCACCGGCCTGCCAATCAACTCTCAAAGATTTAATCAAGTAGCTCCTAGTATATACAAGGCGATCAAGAAGTAATCAAGAAACAGAGGAGCTTACTCTAACAAGCTGAGGAGCATGATCTTGATGAAGATGGATAGAGTCATCTTTGGCCTTACTTTCCTGTCGAGAACAAGAGCGAAAGGAGCAATGGCGATGAAGGCGAAGGCGTGTCTGTAGACGACAAGAACAGAGGGGCTCAAACCATGATCCAAAGCAAACTTGCCAATGATGGACATCCCAGAATACCCAAATTGCAAGAAAATTACAGCCAGAAATGGCTTTGCTTTGTCCATGAATCCACCCATTAAGGACGTGTTCTAGATGATGTTGCTACACCTCTGTTTGTCTCTCAACAGCCACCTAAGTATGGGTGAGTTTTGAATTGGGAAGAGCTCGACCTTATATACTACAAAGACTTGCTTGTTTAAGGACATGAAAAACAAACCCAACACGCCTTCCATGAATGTGAGTCTAGCTCTTGTACTAATAATGTGAATTGGTTGCCACTCAATAACCCATTTCAGTCAGGGTTTGCATTAAAGTTAACTTTTTAGATTAAGGTACAGTACATACATCGTATTTTTTTGTTAACCTTATTAATTGAGATTATAGTAATGTTTATCAGCATCGGCACACGCCAAACACACTCATTAGGGGCTGTTGCACAATGCCAATTCGTTACGTGAGTCAAGAGAAAGTTTGAAATCTATGCATGTTTCTGGTGAACCTATTAGTAACTGTTAGAAAGTGGTTCACATTGTATGGCATGCTTTTGAAACAGTATTGTTCTGCTCCGTTTCTTGTCACTCTTGTAGCCGTTTGGATCATGATAGGATCCTGTCACGATTTTAACGGTTTCCATATTCTCGTAATCATTACTAAGGATAAAAAAACATCCATACGTTTTTAAGAGATCGGTATAAATTGCGAACGTTATGCAAGTTCGTTAATACAACACATAACAAATCATCACGGTGTACAAAGAATTCAGCGTAAACACAACCCGGTAATATATTTCGAGACCTAGTAATGTTTTATCCCAGCTAGTTTCACATTTGAATGGTACTTTGTTTCCTGGATACCTAATTGCGTCATCTCATTCTTGAGTTGTTCCTCGTCTGAATAGCGTCCCATTTTGGAATGTCACATTTAATGCCAATCTAAACGTATGATTAGGAAGCATTAACTACTTGTCATTGCGTATTCATTTTCAATTCCTTGCATTGGCAAAATATTGAATATTAGAACATTGCCAAATAAGGCTAGTGGTTCAATTTGTTCTGTATTCCCCATTTTCCAATCCAGCGTGTCGCCGCATAGGCTATTCGCCAGTAAAAAGTTGTGGCAAACAAGTAACTATGTTGTGGTAAAAGTAAACCAATGAGTAGTTATTTGTGAAAGTAAATTTGCAGATGTCATGTGGAGCCTTATTCTGTTGGGATCATCATTACCAGCTCAACTGCATGGCCTTGTGTAGAAACTCAGCCTGCTCCTTCTGGTGAACCTGCAATGAACCGGAGGCCGTTGCAGCCGATGGACCACGACCAACATATTTGATGTCGTCCACCGTTCCTCTCCCCGCAGCCTTCATCACCGCGTGAAGGCGCGTAGCCACGTAGTTGAACGCGCCCATGTTCATCGGCTCCTCTTGGCACCATACAATGTCAGCATCTGGCCACCAAAACATACAAAATTAAGCATTCGATACATGCCAATTGGCAATTACTATGTTGAAAATATCAGTTCTGTGGGTGCATACTTGGATACCGCTGTAGCTCCCTCTCGACCAAATCGTAGGGGAAGGGACAGAGCTGCTCCACTCTGCATATTGCAATGTCATTCCCCTTGACCTTTTTACGTTCTTCGTCAAGCTCATAATAGACCTTCGGACAAGTCAACAAGTGTGAGCAAGCCACTAGCATTAGTAATGTCTGAAATAACAACATAAGTTTGATACTGACACACCTTTCCTGAGCAAAGAATGAGCCGTTTAGTACCCTCCTCCAGCTCAGAAGGGTCGTTCTTGTCCTTAATAAGGCGCTTGAACCTCGTGCCTTGCCTGTCGAAACCTGGGTGGCCTTGCTCATCGTCGAATTCTGATAGATTGGACTTGCAGTCCTTGTGGCGGAGCAGGTTCTTAGGAGCCATCACAATGAGTGGCTTACGAAACTCCCTGTTAATCTGAGACAAAACAACCTATTAAGCTTCCGCTCTTGGACCTTAGCATTGCGAATAGTTAGTGCAACTCTCACCTGGCGCCTCAAAACATGAAAGTAATTGGCAGGAGTGGTCACATTCACAACCTGCAAATTGCATTCTTGAATCTGCGTCCGCAGAGTTGGCTCCATCTCAGGAATAACAGAAGCAATCCCATCACTCATCTGTCTTGACACAGGCACGAACATGAATGAGCAGTTTCGGTGCAGGTTTACTATCAAATTATGGAGGACTTACCTGAAGGAAACGCTCCAGTCGCGCACTCGAGTGTTCAGGGCCTTGTCCATCGTAGCCATGAGGAAGCAGCACAACAAGGCCGGTTTGGCGCAGCCACTTAGACTCTCCACTGCTAAGGAACTGATCGAATATGACTTGAGCCCCGTTACAAAAATCGCCAAACTGAGCTTCCCAAAGAACCAATGAATTCGGATTCTCCATGGAGTAACCCAATTCGAATCCAAGAACAGCAAACTCCGATAGAGAGCTGCAACACAAACAGTCCATTTAGGATCAACTTTACAAGAAAAGAGTAGACAAAGTTGGGGCGTTGTTGCACCTGTTGCTGACAGAAAACAACTCCTCATCCTGGTTTGCAACAACATGGTCCAGAGGGCAGTACCGCTCTCCCGTTTCTTGATCATGAATCACCGAATGGCGATGGCTAAACGTACCTCTTTCAACGTCTTGTCCACTCAACCTCACATGATTACCTTCCACCAGCAATGTAGCGAATGCGAGCGCCTCAGCAAGTGCCCAGTCGATGCCTTGTCCCGTTTTTATCATCTTGGCACGGAGTTGGTATATTTTCTTCACTTGTTTGTGAGCCTTTATGTTCTCCGGAAAGCTACAAATTAGCTTCCCAACTCTCTTCAAGATTTCAGGTGGCACCCTGCAATGTCACGCACGTGTCAATTAGAGACAAGAACATAGGACTAACAAACGCTCAACCCTGAAATGTAAGTACCCAGTGTTTCTGATGCGGGAAAGCTGCTCAGGTGACTTGAAGCCGGCCCAATAAGCTGAAAGCCAGTCCCTCCTCTTTGGAACATAGTCTTTGCTAGCCAATAGCTCTGCATCGAGGATCGAATTGATTTTCTTCTTCATCCTCTCAATGTCCTCGCTTCCCACCTGACCCGATTCCAGCAGTTTGTTTTGGTAAATGCTAAGGGACGAGGGATGGTTCCTGATAACCTGTTTGCATCAAAATCAAATCAAGTTTCACTTTGCAATTGTACGTAAATAAATGTTAAACATAGCCTAACCTTGTACATTTGGGGCTGAGTAAAAGAAGGCTCATCAATCTCGTTGTGCCCAAATTTACGATAACACACCAAGTCAACCACAACGTCCCTATGAAACTTCTGGCGCCACTCTGCTGCAAGCTGACAGACATAAACAACAGCCTCTATATCGTCACCGTTGACATGGAAAATTGGGGCGTCCAGGGCCTTGGCGACGTCAGTGCAATACTCGGAAGAGCGGCCACAAACCGGATCAGTTGTGAACGCAACCTGGTTGTTGACCACAATGTGTATGGTCCCTCCGGTGGTGTACTCCGGGAGGCCGCTGAGGTGAAGGGTCTCGTAGACCACGCCCTGCCCCGCGAAGCTACCGTCTCCATGTATCAGCACGCCCATGTTCTTGGTCCTGAGCAGGTCATTGCAATAGTACTGCTTGGCTCGAGTCTTGCCGATCACCACCGGGTCCACAGCTTCCAAGTGGCTCGGATTCGCAACCAGAGACAAACGGATCGTCTTCCCTCCTCGAGTCGGCCTGTCGTAGGAGGTTCCCAGGTGGTACTTGACGTCGCCGGTGCCAGTGTACAACCCGCCTTCGCCGACAGGCTGGGTACCGCCGCTGAACTCGCTGAATATCTGGCGGAGGGGCTTCCTGACGACGTTCCCGAGCACGTTGAGCCTCCCCCTGTGAGGCATTCCGATGACGATGCCTTCGACCCCGAGATCGGCGGAGCGGTCGAACATCTCCTTCATGCCGGGGATGAGAGTCTCTCCGCCTTCGAGGCCGAACCGCTTTGCGGTGGTCCACTTGACGGCCAGGAAGTTCTCGAACAGAGTGCTCCACATGAGCCTGTCGAGGATCACCTCCTGGCGCTTCTTGCTGAACTGAATGGGGCTCGGGACTTCGATCCTGTCCCTCAGCCAGTTGCACATTTCCTTGCTCGAAATGTGCATGTACTCGTACCCAACGCTTCCGCAGTAAGCCTTGTGCAGCCTCGTCAAGATGTACCTCAGAGTCACCACGGGGCGATTCTCCGACAGAATGCCCGATCCCAGGAAGAACTCCCTGTCGAGATCAGCGTCGGTGAATCCGTAGAAGGCAGGATCCAGCTCCTCCAGGTTCTTGGGTTCCTGCAGACCCAGAGGATCCAAATTGGCCTTCCTGTGACCGTTAACCTGGTAAGCTCTCACCAGCAGCAATAGTCGCATATTCTCCTGGATTCTTTGTCCGGGGACATCAGACAAACCGCCCGGTGCCTGTGCCTGTGCCTGACCTCCTCCTCCACCGACCTTATTCCTGAAGAAATTGTCCCAGCATTCATCGACATTATCCGGGTTAGCTTCCCAGGACCTCTGCAGCTCCTCCAGATACGCACTTTGAGCTTTTGGTTTCACCAATGTAGTATGTAAATATCGACTCTCCCAAGCAACGCTTCTTGTTCTTGTTCTTGTTCTTGTTGTGTAGGATCCGCTATGAGACTCAGACAGCACTCTCCTAATGGCAAGCTTCGCTCTAATCCACGCCATTGTCAACCAATATGTAGCTCTCAGGAAATCACCAATGGCCTAAAAGAATGTATATTGCAAGCTCAGACCAGAATGAGGATCGGCCACCTGGAACACAACAAACCCAGACAAACAAAAACAGATCAAATCCTCTGTAAAACATTGTCACGTGATCAACTGTTTGATTATCAAGATACAGATTTCTTGCATTGATCAAACCTAGGAGCTGGATGAGAACAAACACATTTCCATGGAAATGTAAGGAGAAACTTAGACTAGCGAGAATCAACAATCTTTCAGGTTGCTCGTGAAGACGAGGAAAAGAAAGTTATAAATACCTCAGCAATACAACATGTCTGAAACTCCCTGACATTTTTATCAGATTAGATCAAGCAAATTGTCTGAAGAAAGAATGGTGAATTTGGGATTGACCCAGTTGTGTTGTAGGAAACAAAGCAGTGCTAGGATTATGGGTTAAGATCCAACTTTCTCGCCTCCCTTTGGATCCACTGCCATAGCTCACCATTGGACAAGTTCAAAACAACACTTGAACGAATTTTAATATCCCAATTATCACCACTTATCAGGTATTTACCTCTTTAACTTAAAAGCTTTAACATATGATTATGGATGGAGACATTGGAATACTCCTACCATGTTAAACTCATACAATTTAGAAACTCTGACATACGTATCGACTATCAACTGATTCCAATTTCACGTTATTTCTAATAGGACACCTCAACATTTATCAATAAACAGTCCTTAATAAATAGTATCTGCCAAAATTCAGTTTAAGTTTCAGTTTGGTCCTATTATTATGTTTTTTAGGCACCGAAATGGCTGCTGAAACAGAAACAAATGCAGACAAGGGTTTTGAACAACTCAATGAGACCGATACTACATCCGCTTACTTCAAAGTTCTAAAAGGTTGAGAATATATTGATTCAACAAGATAGTCACATACTAAGAGTTGTTCACAAATGAAGCAAGCACAACAAAATGTCGAACATAAAACAATAACTGTTTCCAAGCTTCCCATTAAATCCACAACATTTCATACATTTTCCCTAGAAAAGTGTATGATCTCTGTATCAAAGGTACAGAAGAGCAACTAGGTCCTTTTCTTGTAGGAGAAAGAAGATTAATCTTCGTTATCTATCTACATCAAGACAAGAAACACATACAATAGTCAATCCCTCAAAAGGATGAGTCTATCACAATCATAAATTAGGCGAAGAAAATTACTACCTTTGAACACACTATGAATGGTAGCAGGAAACAAGAGTACAGAGGGATAAATACATGCACTACCATAATGTTGTCACAACTAATTCTAGATTGGCCAGCTGCAGAAACTTCCCTCTATTTCCATCAATTCGACTATGATCCACAGCAAGCAGACTTTTGAGCAGGTTGAGCTCCATTGGCTGCCTGGCCGGGCTGGTTAATCTTGATTGTCTGAGGCTGAAATGGTCAAGGACATAAAAGTCAAGTAATATGTAGAGAAGGGGAAATGGAAAGAACAAAAGGTTCATATGCATACCTCAGATTTAGTGTCTGTTTCTGACAGCCTTGTCTTAATATCTCTAGCTATCGAAAAGAAAACCTCCTCCACATTCAAATTTGTTTTGGCACTCTGCACAACAGATTTTTTCAGTATGGTCAGAACCAAGTGTTTTCCAAATTTAGATACAATGCCTTGCTACTCACAGTTTCAAAAAACTTGATGCCATACTCGTCAGCCAGAGCTTGACCCTTGGCAGTAGGAACAGCCTACAAAAAGAACAACTATCCTTCTTCGTTAAATAATTTAAAGTGCACCCAATGAAACCAAGAGAGAGGGAGAGGGAGAGAGAAACACGGTAATGATTAATGACAAGTATTTAGCATTCCGGCCTTAAAGACATGTAAGATTCTTCTTCTTTGGCTAAGTTTGGAATTAAAATTTTCATTTCAGCGGTGGAAGTCATGCCACATAAGAGAAGAAATTTATCACAGAAAACACTTACCCTTTTGCTGTCATCCATATCAGCCTTGTTGCCAACAAGTACTTTGTTGACGTTGTCAGAAGCATGTTGTTCAATGTTGCGAATCCAGTTCTTAATGTCTGCAAGGAAATGGAATATAGCTCTTCAGAATTTCAAGAGATGTAGATTAGTCACAAAAGCTTCACACCGCCATAGATAAATGTATATCTTCAGCCCACTTAAGTGGCACTAGAAATGAAGAATGAACGATGAAGGGAAGGTTACACAATTATCAAAATCTAAAATCTGAAATTTATTCAGAACTTGTAATGCAAATTGCAATATAACAAAACTAAATGCTGATGATGAAGTAGGATGACATACTATTGAATGATGCCTCATCAGTAACATCATAAACCAGCAATATACCCATCGCTCCTCGGTAGTAAGCTACAGAAGAGTATTAAATGGTTAAGAAAACTCATCTCTATATAAAGATGGTTAAAGAAGTGGAAATTAAGAATATAACAGCTAATATATGAACGTAGAAGCCACAAAACTTCGCCTCAAAGTTCAAAAATATCATATTCGCAGATATTACTAAGAATATCTTTGGGGAAAGCGGCTGGTAATTTCAGTTTCAAGTTCAAGTATGGAGTGTAATGATGAAGCCATTTACTGTCAACCCTCAGATGAAATTCCGAACTATAGAGGAAGGCAGACCTATGGAGTCATCTCCCTACTTAGAAGTTGAAACCAAACAGTAAGCCCAGAAACAAACCTGTTGTGATAGTTCGAAAACGCTCCTGACCAGCCGTATCCCAGATTTGCAGTTTGATTCGTTTACCATCAAGCTCAATGGTTCTGATCTTAAAATCAATGCTGTGGAGAGAAGTATATCAACACGATCATAAGAAATGATCACCAAATATTAAGGGGAGTTTTTACATATATGAGTGTCAAGTTTAAGTCATTTTGTTTTAGACATTTATGAGAAGAGCAAAAGGTCTTCTACGCACTGTAGCAAGGTGGCATCCGGAATACTAAATAGTTATTGCGCTAACTGAATCTAACCATCCAAACTCTAGAACTAATTTTGTATCAAACTTACAAGAGCTCCAATTAGAGTACAATTAAGCAGCCAATAGTCAACCTTCACTTGTAAATTACATCAGCAGGCCCCACCAATTATTATTTTGGTCCACCCATCTTGATTCACATATGTAATCTACTATATGCTAAAAAGGTTGAAAATATTAATTTAAAAAAAGAAGACAAAGTCCCAGGGCACAAACCCAATAGTTGTTATGAAGCTGGTTGTGAAGGAACCATCAGAAAAGCGTAAAAGCAAACAACTCTTCCCCACACCTGAAAAGAATTTGAGAAGAACATCAAATAAAATGTTGAAAATCAGAAGTAATTAAGAGCTATCGAGTTGATTAGATTATTGCATAGGTGTCAAAATACCAGCAAAACAAGCCCTTTATTAGTTGACAACTCATCTTACAGCCATTGAGATTGTAGCTACCAGTACTGTGTTCTAATAACAAAACAAAAACACTATTTTTAAGCAATCTCATCAAAGCATAGAAACCATGGAACACTAAACTTTTGCATCCATTTAGCACAACACTTTACAGTTTACAGCCACCAGTATGATAAGAGCTGAACCTATTTAACATTACGATTGAAAATGAGAGTTCCAAATGGATCCTTTGCACATACAGATCAACCAAAAGACAAATTACCCACTTGATGCCAAGAACCTGAGTCCTCCTCTCAGTGAACAGATCAGCCAAATACCAAAATAGATCAGAAATCCTTTTGATCATACAACAACCCCAACAAGCCAAAACTTAAGATCTCAATCATTTCACCTCAAATTCTCTAAGAAACCAAGAAAAAAGGCAATAAATGGATAAAATTTAGAGCTAGGATCAACCGGTATAAAAATATGAAAGTACTAACCGCTGTCACCAATCAAAAGTAGCTTAATGAGGTAATCATAATCAGCCCGAGCCCTTGCTGGTGGTGCAGCCATCGATTCAAATCAATCCAATTTCTAGAAGGAAAAAGAAAACCTTTTCCTGCCTAGAATAACAGATTCACGTATAAAAATTTGTATTTCTTTGTAGAAAACACGAAGAAAAAGACGATGAAGATGAGAAATGGGAAGAAAGAGCTCAACCCTTGGCTTCGACACAGAGGTTAGCAAGTTGTCGGCGACAAGAGATTGCACAAATATTGGAAGACAGTCCAATCAGCTTCGGCTGTCATTAGGACTCATCCCCTCAACGATGCGGGACTTCCCCACTTCGGTGCACTTGGTCACATCTGATCAAGCAGGCCCATGGACTCTCCAAGACATCAATTGGGCAGGCCATAAATTCAGGAAGCCCGCTTAGTTTAAGCGTGCTTGAAAGCTCCTCGTCACATTTTTTTCTCGGGAAAAAAAAATTAAAGTTAGAGGTTTATTTACAAAAAGAGGAAATATTTACTAAGAACCTTTTCTTAAACTGAAAACCAAACACATAAAAAAGCCATCCTCCGTGATGTCGTCATTGTATTCTAGGATGCCACTGGGAGTTGGAGCATCTATTGCTCTTATCTTACAAGCTCTAGTCGGATTTCGTACACCAAAGACTGCGTCGCAATCCGATCTCGTAGTCGTTGTCGTGCAACCTGCCATCGATGGAGAAGCTCTTTCCATGTCTACTATGTCGTCTATCTCTGTTAGGGGTTTCTCCTGCGCCTCTAGTACATGTGGCTGGCCTTCCTCAAGATCGTCGTCGTTTCTTTCGGCTCCGGTCCGGTCACTTTACTCCGTCTCTGTCACGCTCCAAATCCGAACTTGGCCGGGCTCGGGACGTGAATTAAGAGTTTAGGGAAATAACTGTTTTAAAAATATATAATAAATTCAAAATGTATTTAATATGATAATGACGGAAAATACAACTGAAATAAATACATGTTCCAAAAATAGACTATACACCCAATAAACTATAAATATGAATACTCGTTAGCCCCACGCTCCACGATATCCACTAACTCATGTCCGGAACCTGTAGAGACAAGGTAAGGGGTGAGCTAAC
>JAYMTN010001990.1:0-11774 GCA_036897425.1 Erodium trifolium | reverse complement strand
CGGTACGCTAGAGGGGTTTGGGTGTATTAGGCTGCAGACCTAACATCGCCGCGCGTGGGGCTCGGGTTGGCACGGCGGGGTGTTACAAGAGTAGTAGAGAGAGAAGATGTGAAAGCGTTGGAGGGTAGACACGTACGTGGAAACTAGGATTATTTTAGTATCAAGAGACAAAATTACCCTCTAAAAAGGGTGAAATTACTAAAATAAATCTAAAGCTCTTCATATTAACTCTTAAGTTCTAAACACATAAAACATGTTTTGCCAATATCTCTTCATTAAGTTTAAATTACCTCAATTGACACATTGCCGTGATTTGACCTTTACCAAGATTTGAAATCTTGATTACATGCTAGGCAAGCTTTAACAATGTAAAACACTGCATTTAATATATAACATGGTTTGCTGAGAAATGGCGTTGCATCCGGTGGAGTTAATGATATTTTTTCCCGTCCTTATTTGCAGCACACTGTAATACCTATCCAGCACTTGGTCAACTTCAGTCTCAATCTTGTGAGCCGCTCTTTTGAATTTCAGGTAACATTTCCTTGCTGTGCACTGATGAATCTAGCTTCGGATTTTACTAAAATTTGATTTTTTGAACATAAATATTTTATTCTATAGGCCGATGCATTTGCTAAGAAGCTAGGATATGCTTCTCAACTTCGTGCGGGTCTTGTGAAACTACAGGTGATTCATTCATACTCCAACTCCACCCCATAACTTGAGATTTTCCCATGTCTTTCAGTTGTACTGATTGTATTGTGTTCTATTTCATATTCTTTTGGTTAACTAAAATTGAATCATAACGTTAGAACTTTGTGATGATTTTGCAGGAAGAGAACTTGTCAACCATGAATACCGATCCTTGGTACTCGGCCTATCACTATTCTCATCCTCCTCTGGTGGAAAGGTTGGCTGCTATGGACGAACCGGACAAGAAGGAAGATTAACATAGCTGTAGCTCACGACAGGGATCATACTTTTGATAAGTGTTTTTAAGGATGAGTCGTTATTAGCCTAATATGGTTCTGTTGCCGAATTCTTGTATACTCAAGTTTCTGATTTCATCCAAGTCCAACTTTGGTATATGAAAGTGCATTTCAGTTCAGCTCAGCTTTGTTATTTGTATGTTCAATGTTCCTGTCCTGTCCTGTCCTGTTCCTGTCCAGCTATATCTTGCCTCACACACATGCAACTGGTTTGATAGCAATTTATGGTTTCATATTTAATTTGTTCTGTACAGAGTAAATAAAATGATTTAAGTGTCTGGTCTGGGGAATAGGGGTTTATTGCCCCAAGATGTGTTGTGTGCATTATTGGAATAATCAACTCAATAATTAGTCTAAGCTATACGCAATAATTCATAATTAATACGAGCTACCCTTTTCGGTAACCTTGTCTTTCACTGGATAAGCAAGTCGCATCCGCTGCATCACACACGCACACGGCCTACAAAGAGACAGCAGCCGGCAACTACCTTTCCGGTAACCGGTCATGGTCCCACCCGACTTCATGTCGACACGTGTCAAGAGGTATTTCCCCATATCCGCTTCTTTACACTTTTAACGGTCACCTGTGTTTCGTCGTCTAGTCTATTTGTTTTTGCATGTGGGTCCCGTCCTATAGATCGGACGGCTGACAGAAAGTTGCATATGTTTAAAGCATACGCCGTGTATACACTTGAAGTAGAGACAGCTCTAAAAAGAAAATAAAACTGACAGATCATTTGTGCAGTAAACTACACACACTGACGGTCCTCTCTTTCTCTCTCTCTTGCTCTGTTTCTGTTTCTGTTCTCTTCTTCTTCTTCTATCGTCTTGCACCTGACCAGAATTAGCCGATATCTGTCTCTTCTTAACAATTCTTTTCCTCTGCTTCTTTCCAGTCTTGTGTTGCTTTCAGCTACTATTTTCAATTCCCGTCTCATCTGTTCATTTGATTCCCTTATTGTCTCTCCTGATTTCGGCCGGAAAATTAATTTCCGGCGAGAAAATGCGAGAAAACATTCAGCTCAGCTGAAACCCAGAAACTGCAATTCATTTCCATTCCCTATTGGCTTCTCTTCCCTCTTTCTTCACACTCTGAAGAGGTAGAAGCGATGTCGGCGTACGACGCGGCTTTTGTTAACTCCCAGCTCTCCAAACCCACTTCGATCTTCGGGCTCCGGCTCTGGGTCGTCATCGGGATCCTGCTGGGCTCCCTCATCGTCCTCACACTGTTACTCCTCTCCCTGTGCATCACCTCTCGCCGCCGCCGCAAGCCTCGCTCAGGGAATCTGATGGCGGCCAAGGATGCCACCCCGGTGATCTCCAAGGAGATTCAGGAGATCTCGGATCACCACCAGTCGGTGCCGGAGATCCATGTGGAGATTGGGAAGGCGGAGCACCGGGTGGTGTTCTCAGATCGACCCTCGAGTGGGGAGAGCAGGGGGACGGCCAGCGGGGCGGAGACGGCGTCGTTTGGTAGCGGGAGCATAGGGCCGGAGGTTTCGCATCTGGGGTGGGGGAGGTGGTACACGCTAAGGGAGCTGGAGGCCGCTACGAACGGGTTGTGCGAAGAGAATGTGATTGGTGAAGGTGGGTATGGGATTGTGTATAGTGGGATTCTTGCAGATGGTACCAAAGTTGCTGTCAAGAATCTCTTGAATAACAGGTACTTTGCTCTTCCCAACTCACAAATTTTGATCAGTTTTGGATACTGAACATCAATTATGAACTCTTGGCTAGTTTAGTTCATAACTGACTCTGAAAGTTCGGGCTTGTTATCTGGGTTTGTTGGCTATTGCTTAATTGATAGTATTTGGGTACTTTTATGATGCTTTGGTAATATTGAAATGACATGGTCATAGGAATGAGGATTAAGAAATTAGGGATTTTTTTTCTCAAGATATTGGCTTTGGGAACATCTAGTGTTTTGTTTGTTAACCTTCGTTGCAACAGTCAGCTTCATGTGTTTCCACTGATTTATGAAACTTACTAGTCCCTCTTAACAAGGTCTAGTAATTGTATGATGTACAGATGAGAACATTTGTCTTTCATTTTAAGATAAGGAGTGTGCTATTTAGTTTAGGCCTAGTAGGCATTAGGCAACCACATGGAAAATCTTGTGCTGGTGTGGTATTGAGTGATATAATTGATTGTTAATTTTCTTTTCTGGTTCAGTTTGATTCTCCTTAATAGTCTTATTTTTGTCTCAGTGTAGTGTATGCGGTAAAGTTGCTTCTTTTAGATTCAAACCTCAGTCAGTGACGTTGGAATGTTAAAACTAGGCTATTTGAAACTCTTAGTTGACAAAATTTAACCATGATTCTAGGCTTGTTAATTTGCTTTGTGCATCATTTCGGTTTACTTGCATACTTGCTATATGGATTAGCATATAATATCGATGATACTTAATTAGGGGTCAAGCTGAGAAGGAGTTTAAGGTAGAGGTGGAAGTTATAGGACGCGTAAGGCACAAGAATCTTGTTAGATTACTTGGATACTGCGTCGAGGGAGCTTACAGGTATCAACAATTACTTCCCAAAGTTTCTTATTGACATTGTACTTTTAGTTAAATAATATCAAATACAACTTGTTTTTGTTTTTGTTTCTAAGGATGCTCGTGTACGAATATGTCAATAATGGCAATTTAGAGCAGTGGCTTCATGGGGATGTTGGGGATGTGAGTCCTCTTACATGGGACATACGCATTAACATTATATTGGGAACTGCAAGAGGGTACAACTACAAAAATCTTAACCCTTAGTTTGGAAGAACTTGTTTCCATGTGAGTCTTAAATTTGTTCCTCATGTGCTACTTTACATGGTACCAGGTTGGCCTATCTTCATGAGGGTCTTGAACCAAAAGTCGTCCATAGAGATGTAAAATCAAGCAACATACTACTTGACCGCCAGTGGAACTCTAAGGTATCTGATTTTGGACTAGCCAAGCTCCTATGTTCTGAAAGGAGTTATGTTACAACTCGCGTCATGGGAACATTTGGGTTAGTGCATGTCCCTTTTTGTTTTTGCATCTTGCTCCATCACTTCATTTTTTCTATATAATCATTTAACTTAGATTCAAAGAAATGCATTAAGGGGATTATCATACAGGAAACTAACTTGTACTTTTGCCGGTTTGTGTTAGTTATGTTGCACCAGAATATGCTTGCACTGGGATGCTGAATGAGAAAAGTGATGTTTATAGCTTTGGAATTCTCATCATGGAGATAATTACCGGGAGAAACCCTGTTGACTATGGCCGACCCCACGGAGAGGTTAGTGTTAAAAATGTAATTTGGAATTTGTTTGCTTAATACCTTTTTGCCTTACCAAGTATAATACGTTGGAAAATGTTTGCAGGTGAATTTGGTGGAGTGGCTGAAGAGCATGGTTGGAAACCGAAGATCAGAGGAAGTAGTTGACCCTAAGATGCCTGAGATGCCCTCATCAAAAGCACTGAAACGAGTTCTTTTGGTTGCTCTTCGATGCGTTGACCCTGATGCAACCAAGAGGCCCAAAATGGGACACATAATCCACATGCTCGAGGCAGATGACTTGCTAATTCGCAATGTATGTATATATTTTACACTTCAGTTGGCTCTTCTGTTTCTAGTTTATCCTCAAGATGATGCTATATAAGTGAAGTAGGAAAATTAGTTATCCATTCTTCAGTTCTGACTGTTTTTTGCATCTCAGGAGAGCCGATTTGGGAGAGAATCTTCACATCAAAAAGTGAATCACAATGTTCAGAAAGTAGGAGATAGAAAATATAGCGAAGAAGCTTCAGACACGAGTGAAAGTGGTGATAGGGGAAGATACTAACATCAAAGAAGAAGCCGTGGAGGGTAATTCTATGGAAAGGATTATTAGGTCAGGTTTCTCCGAGTCTTCTGTGTTTGCATAGTTATCATATTGGTTCCCGAGTATTTATTTTTTCTGTATCTTGAATATAAGAAGACAATAATCTTTAATTTATTTCATACTTAGCTTAGTTTATGCAATTGTTTCTTTTATCTTATTTTTTTTACTTACCCTATGGAGAATGGGATACACTTGTACAATTGAAAGAATTATGCATCCTTGTTATAGAAGCCATATTTCATTGATAAGTTTTGGAATGGCTCGAATGTGGTGAGCATGTGCTGTGTTATTTTGAACTTGAGACTGTTGTAGCTTTTGATTTCAGCATCAACTTGAATTATGCATGCAGCTGGTACCAATATCAGGGATGTCTGCTTCATCCTGAGATGTGGTTCGTCCCGTTCGTACATAGATGTTCGACTTTTTCTATAACTCAGATATTGATATTCAAATTCAAACAGAAAGAACAAACACGTACAAATGTTTCAGACGACTTCGCACGTGGAGGATGCTGTAACTGGGATTACGTCCCCGATTCGTAGTAATATTCCAATGGGATGACGTACGATGTTCAACATCGTCATTCCTCAGTGGGATGACGTACGATGGCCCAACGACATGGCAAGCCGGGACGGGCTCGAGCTATACTGGGGTGGCCGTCCCTACATTACAACGTCCAAGACCCAAGTATCGCATCCGTGTCCTACCACCTACGCCAATGGAGATGGAAGCCGAACAACCTGATGGTTGTCGTGCGTACTGAAAATGGAGTCGGGCGGAGGAGACGACATTGGTCTTTGCATGGCTAAACAACCCCGAGAACGCGGAGCATGGGGCTGATCAGACGGCCGATACATTTTGGGAGACCATCCGAAGCCGAACAACCTGGTCGTTGCCGTGGGTACTGAAAATGGAGTCGAGCGGAGGAGACGACATTGGTCTCTGCATGGCTAAACAACCCCGAGAACGCGAAGCATGGAGCTGATCAAACGGCGATACATTTTGGGAGACCATCCGTCATGAGCTCGCCCTAGCGACTGTCCAACCACCTTCACCGGGGTGGTCGGGGAAGAAATGCAAGCAGAATTGGAGTACAACTAACTGAAAGGTGAAGATGTTCCAAGGCTGCTGGTCAAAATTCAAGCACGTCTACCAATCTGATAGATCCGATGACCAAATCACATAGGATACAGAGAAGGACTATGAGGAGAGATACGACCACGTCTTTTCTTAGAAGAACTGGTGGCAGCTCGTGCGAAACAAGCCATGCTGATAACATCGTTTCGAGAATGAGTTCTCGGAGACAAACGGTGATTTCCTCGGGACTGAGGGTCAGCGCGCACCGAGAACTCCCCGCCTGAGCAACCCAATGTCTCAAATGGACAAGTTGGCCGCGCTGCTGAAAATGTCGAGGGTTCACATCCAGGACCATTCCGTGGTTGCCGCCCTAAGTGTCGGAATGCCACAAATACCAAGAAGGCGAAGGGCAAGGAACATGTCGATAGTCCTACCGATACCGTATTGGTCAAGAGCTTGAGGGGCATCGAGAAGCACCGAGAGGCGCATATACTGGGCCATGAGTCCCTTATGCGGGAGTTTCGCTTGCTCTAAGAGATGGATACCTCCCGCATGGCGCCCGAGGATATGACAACTCATCGGCTTTTTCTCCAAGGCATGGCCAAGAGGATTTCAGCGTTGGTCTGATATATTGTTCAATGTTTTTTATAGTACCGAATTGTGATCTTTGTACTCAGCCCGTTGAGTATTAATGTACGTTCAATGTGTTTTAGGATGTTGGGAAAGTTTATCATTTTATCGTACAACGCTAACAACAATTCACTAGAGAATTACATAAACTCGTATGACAATCCACCAATTTTTTATCACTAAATAACCACTAAATTAGAGAAACAGAAAAGGAATTAATGAAATATTTTTAGCACAACAATTATTTTATATGTTATTTACATGAAAATCAAAAATTTATAATCGAATGTAATTCACAATGTCATTTTTTAAATAAAAACAAATAAAACGCTTAAAAAGATTTAACTCCGAGTATGGATCTAATTAGGTCCAATTAAAACTAATTTTCAAAAATAACTTCAATTAAGCAGGGATTAGTCTAAGATGATAAATTAAAGTAAACAAAACGTGTGGAGGAAATAGCGAAAGGCAATAATGACTAGGTGAGTAAAAAAATATCTCGTGTACGCCAGAAAAAATCGTGTGTACTCGTAGGCAGAACTCCAATAGTAATGTTCCACGTGTCAGAATTCATGTACCCACAGGTGACCGAATGAAAACTCTTGCATTCAACTTGGGGAGGAGATGATGATAATTGATAACACACACTCACCAACCATTTCAACGACGAATTGTTCAACATCTATCCGCGGCCTCTGCACCTTTCCTCGAAGTTTCGCTACTCTCTCTCAGGTCCAATTTCTTCCTCAAACCTTCGATTTCACTTGTCTGGTTAGAATTAGGGTTTCGTGTTTTTTTCTTTCGGTCAGCTTTGCTTCGATCGGTTCGGAATTTTCTCTTTCCTTTGGTTTTGAAAACTAGCCCGCTCTAACAATTTAACGCTTCGGTAAGTAGTTTTTGTTTCTGTTAATATTAGCGTTATTTGTTTTGCCAATTCGTTATTAATTTTTTTTCTCGATTTTTTGTTGTTGGCCTTGAAGGTAATTTGTAGATCTGTTTCGTTTTGATGCTTATTTACTCTATACATGTGATGTTCTGTATGTAGATATGGTTTTTTGCTTTGAATTTTGTTAATTTTGTGAGCGGAACATGAGTTGACCGATGAAAATAGGGCTTTAACCAGGAGGAAGGTTCTGTATTATGTTAAACAGATCTACATATTAAACTGGGTTTTTTGCTTTGAATTTTGTTAATTTTGTGAGCGGAACATGAGTTCTGTATGTATGTTGTAATTGAACAGGAGGAAGGTTCTTGATGGTAAATCCTAGGTTTGAGACTCGGTTGTTCTGGAAAAAAATGGTCAAAACTGAAACCATGGAAGAACAAAAAGTAGAGATTTGAGATTGTGTGAAGATGAGTATCATGTGCAAAATGGGTTGACTTGGCTTTTTCTTTCGGATAATTTGGCGGTGGATGTTGTATGAAGGGTTAGGTGTGAAAGAAACATTGTTTGCAAGTCTCTGAGGATGGTTTTAGTATTTTGTTCTCTGTATCTACTGTTATTTATGCTCTGATCGGTACAGTATTTAGGATGTGATAAGAACTGATTTTAAATCCTTAGTATACTGCTGCTACGATTCTGTAATATGTAGTTTCATAGCAAGTGCATGATGGTTTGTTGATTATGATTGGGTGGTGGTTTGCTCCATTCTGCTGAAACTTGAGTTGCAGTGTTACTGTGTCTGAATATGATTCTTTCATTTTTGTTTTTTACCAGTATGATGTATAAATATTTTGTTACTTGTTGCAGTAAACACATCTCAAAATGAGTCGTCCACAAGAACCACACAAACCCTTCTTCCCATTTGGGAACCCTTTCAGGATGATATCTCCAAAGGGTTCTCAATTATCTCCAAAGTTACTTGCATTGCTGAATGCTTTTGAGAAAACTCTTACAGAGCGGTTGGGAAAACTCGTGCCAAAAGACAACGACGATATTCTTAGCTTATCATGGATGAAATTAGCCATGGAGTCACTCAGTGCAACCCATAATGACATCAAATCTCTCATCACTGAGCTTGAGCTTCCCGTCAGTGACTGGGAGGAAAAATGGATAGATGTGTACTTGGACATAAGTGTGAAGCTACTTGATATATGCATTGCTTTTAGTTCTGAGCTCTCACGACTAAACCAAGGCCATCTGTTGCTTCAGTGTCTCTTGCACAATCTGGAATCCAACTCTTCTCAGCAGTTGATACGGGCCCGCTCTTCAATGGACGGATGGAAACATCTCATTAGTTCAAAGAACTCCAGAATCGAAAACTGTTTTGCCATTTTAGGTAATCTCATGGAATCACTAAATCAGCCAAAGGTTAAGAACTCAGCAAAGGGTAAGGTTTTGATGCGTGCTATGTATGGAGTCAAGGTGATGACGGTATTTATCTGTAGTGTGTTTGCCACAGCCTTTTCAACTTCTGCACACAATCCGTTAGAGTTGAATGTTCCAGCAACATTCTCGTGGGCCGAAACTTTCAATGTGTTGCAGGGTAATGTTCATGGAAAGATCAGAAATATATTGTCCCCTGGAGGAGTGCTAATGTTGAAAGAGTTGGAAGCAGTTGATACATGTATCAAGAAGTTGTATCCTATGATCCAGGAAGGGGTTGCTCCTGTTGAAGTGGAAGCATTCCAGACTTCTATATTAAACTTGGGCGATAAGGCCGAGAAGCTTTCTCACGGCCTAGATCACCTTGCAAGGGAAGTTGATGAATTTTTTCAAATAGTTTTAACCGGGCGTGATGCTTTGCTTTGTAACTTAAGAGCTGGTGGTTCTTTTCCTGACCAAAGGCACGGGAATAACATAGAAAAACAAGCTGTGAGATAAGTGTTATGAAGCTAAGCTCTCCTCTCTATAGAAATGGGTTTAGGTATTGGGGTTTAGTTGTTCATATAAGAACTCTATTCTCACTTATAGTTTTATGTATGGCCTGTGTTGCAAATGTTAAAGTCTTGGTTTCAGTAGTTTATATACATGTCCTGTTTGAAGTATGGCTAGTGGTGTGTACAAAAGTTGTATTGTTAATGATAATGGATTGAAGGTTTGGTAACCAATTTTCTCAGGGCCTGTTTCCTCTTATTTATACATGTATGATGTTTCAATTTTCTCGGTTCTATATTTGATGGAAATGTTTGTGTATGACCCTATTATACTTTTTGCTAGATCGTTTGAAGAGGAAGGTTCTTGGCTCGCACTAGCTTGGGACGAGGTATGTTGTTCTCAGTCTCTTCCTCGGGCACACACAAATTAGTGAACCTTTTTTATGTTGTAACCATGGCTTGAGCCCTTACCATGCCTTAAGAGTCCAAGTAAGTTTTGGTACATTCAGTTGTTACTTATTGAACCCTTTCTTGTCCATGAAAGGTTCAGTGCAAATCTAGAACTTGTCCAAGATTGTTGTTGATTGGTTGGTTGGTTTTGTTTGTGTGGGATGCAATCTATGGGCCAGCAGGATCGGGATAGCCTTAGTGATAACTGGTGAGGTATAAAACAACAACTCTATTTTTTTAAGCATTTGGTAGGGAGCTTGCTTTACAAGTTTTTCAGGTTACAAAACAGGTTTATGGTATCTGTGTACAGTTTGTATTTGCTTAGATGTTTGACCTTTCCCACCCTCCGGATCGTGTGCACAACGGAACCCACTTTTCTATTTCGGTGTGCTCATCATTTTTCTTTTGGTAAACTTGTGGAACACGGTGGCATATCAACGGGCTGGTGCCTGGATTGGAAACCGGTAGAAATATGGATTTTTATCATTTTATCGGTCAAACCAGGGCCGTAAAACGTCATTGAGCTACTCAAAATTGAATTTGTTAAATATTCTGTTTCATTTCTTCCTTCCTCGTTTAATAATTATTAGTGTTTATATTTAAATTGGTTCGTGGTTCCTTTCTCAAGATCTTTGACTTAATTAACACATATTCTTTCTTTTTTCTCAAAAACTGAACAAATCTATATGAATCCCAGATTAAATATTATTTTCAATTCGTCGAACATGAGTTCAACTATGTAAACTCAATCAAAGAAGTTTCCATGGAAAAAAAATCGAACCAAACTTTGAGGATTTAGACCTTATTCAGATTGTTTATGCTCTTAAATCAAGCTGATTAGACCTCATTCAGATTGTTTACGCTCTTAAATCAAGCTGATTATTCAAATTTGATAGGGCTTTGAATTGTAAAGCACACGTTGCCTTAATTTTTTGGAATGTAAATAAGCGTCCTTTCCCGGAACACAAAATCACTTATTCGATTTGAGACATAATTCGGGTTATTGGATCAATCCAATCATAATAAGTGGGTAATTTTATAATATAACATTACAGAGTGCAGAAGTAGAGCACTTGTGTATTTGGTAGCACATGACCAAGAAAAGTAGACATAATAAAAATATAAAAGTAGGTAGGGGTGTCCATGTATATTAATTAATATAATAGACATTTGCACTATAAGCATTGAGCAAGTAGTGGTACTATATGAGCCCGTGAAGTGGGTCGGCGGTTGAGCAATAGTAGTGCGTCCTCGTGCCGTGTGGGGTTTCGAGCGAGAAAGCAGCCAAAACAACCTCACGATATCAGCACTCTGTTTGCTTGTTTGTTTGTTGACATTTAGATTCATCCAATCTTAAAAGTGGGAAACATGAATGGAAAGAGATGGAGAAAATATACAATCAAGTGGGGAACCTTTGGTTGTGGGTTGAGATTGTGAGGTGAACAATATTGGGATCATATCATACTTTTTTCTTATTATATACTTGTATAAGTATGATTGCTCATGTTTAATGTTTACGCTTCATTCATCAGTAAGCATCAAAAGATACGGTAATACATTCAAACAGGAATAAATCTAAAACAAAACGAGACTAAGGTCGAGACCCCCATCAATTGACAGGTACTCCGGCGCGTTACGTTTAAACAAACTCCTAATGTAACGATGAGGACAGTACATGAACTCGATAAACGAGAGCAACGATTCGTACAATAAGCAGAGACAATGTTCTAAAGCCCAAACGGGGGTAGTCTTGACCTGCTGCGTGGACACCAACTCACCAAGGCGAGGGGCCACAGACTCATCCATACGGTATGACGGCGACCGTGAAACCATCGAACGCGCCGAAGGTAAGACAAAAGCGAAACCAGTGTGTCGTTGTCAATAGCCGAGAAGGAGGGCTCGTGTCACGCCCCAAGTCCGGACTCAACCGGAGTCGAGACACGAGACGTGACTCGG
>JAYMTN010001989.1:0-11775 GCA_036897425.1 Erodium trifolium | reverse complement strand
TCAAGATGGCGCATGGCATCCTAGAATATGTCGTCCACCGCGAATCAATGAGGCGAGCTGAAGAAATCGAGGATGCCCCTCGGCCCTACCAATGTATGTATCCCCAACTCTTGGCGACGAAGCGTCGGACCAACGATACAAGATCTCTTGCCTAACCCGAGAGCACATCCTTAGTGTTGGAAGCACGTGTGCCTCTACTTAGTACCAAAACATCACCTACTAGAAGACGAAGGATCAAGCGAGGCGGCGACAATACAAGACCTCCTACCTAACTATCTCTCGCATGTGTTCCAGACATCTGGATGGGCCAAGAACTAAGACTGTAGTTTCCCTTGACACAATCCAAGTGAGGACTACTGTGCAGCCTCGCTCGGGACTATGACCGGGTCAACTAGCATCAGCCGTGTATGGGGATGCACGACTCGTCCTACCACCGTCGGAGTAATCCCGATGACCTCTCCACCCCAATATCTGGTGTTCTCTCTGGCTGCCCGTCATCCCCTCAAATGGTTCAAATCCTTCGCCGCACGCAGCTTCAGGTAAAGTCAGATAATGGGACCCCTATGCTACACCCCAGTAGCCAACCAAGTGTTCATGATCTACTAATCAACTATTCCAGATTCGTCGGATTTATTGTTATAGGGTTAGCGTTTGTTATCTATAGGTTACGACTGTTACCTCTCATTTTTATTTCATTTCACTTCAGTGTCTGTCTTCGTATTTTTAATGTCAATTCTGGTTTAGTATCTGTACTTTGATCATCTTATCAGTAAAATATCTTCATCTGCTAAATAAATGCTTAATTTCCTTAAAAAGAAAATTCTTTTTTTAAAATATGTCCAACCGGGTCAGATGACCCTAGAACCGATCTGACCCAAGAACCGACCCGCTCCGCACCCGGACCGCTCCAGCGCCCATGACCGGCGGACAGACCCGCGCGCCTGACAGCGTGAGTCTCCAATCGCCATTTGCTTCTTGATTTGGGCTTTATTTACTTTGGACCTTTCCTTTTGGTGTTTGTTTACAAGATGCAAAAAGAAATAAACACACGGGCTGAACATACAAAGCCCACAGAAACAAGAACAAATACAGCCCAAAATTAACAGAAACAACAAAACCCTTTCAGCTGTGCGTCTTCAACCTCCAGCATCTGCCGTTTTCAGACTTCAACCTGCGGCTGCGAAAAATCCAGCCGAGAAGACAAGCTTATCTTCAATCCTCCAGCCACCAAAACGAAATAATAAGCCTGCAACATAGACTTCCAGCGGCGGAGAGAGCAGAGAGACGACGATCCTCAGCTCGGAAATCCAGAACAGGTAAGATTCATACCTATTTCAAACTTTTAGTTTTGAAATTTTCGTTTTCAGTAAACAAATTCAATCTTTTGTTTTTCAGAAATCAGATTTCGAAAATGTGTTTCGAAAATCACAAATTTCTTTTTTTTCCGCTGCCAAATTTCGATTGAAAATCAGATTTGAACTCTTCAAGTTTGTTACCAAAAAAACGTTTTAACCAGATTAGGAAAAAACAAACTTTAGATTTTGATTTCAGAAATTTGTGTATATGTTAGATTTTCAATTTCCTTTGGAATAAGTACAGCCAATTTTTTTGATTTCAGGTAGTTTTAGTGTCTTGCTATTTTTGTTGTCTTTCTGAATGAGCATAAGATTGCTATTTGCATTTTTTAAGTAGAGTTTATCATGTTGAGCACAAGCCTAATCTCACCTCGCAAATAAGGACTCTCTACCTGGATTGCTTTTTGGCATTACAATTCAATTTAGTGTCTATTGATTATTGTGTGTTGTGTTTGCAGTATTGCTTATTCAGCGAGAGATTATATGATAGCAGTATTGATTGTTGAATGGGCAATTGTAACTGAAATTGGAATGTTTTAATTACGGTTACTGAAATTGGAATGCTTTAATCATAGAGACTTTCTCACTTAGGACAGATTGTAAATTGGAAGACAATTGTAAAAGAGACTTGCTCATATTGGAATACATATTGAGGGGAATTGCTGAAATGTGCCCATATGAATTGCTAATGGATCAATTTTGATGAGTTTAAGACTCACAATTCCTAATTATGAAATTATGTGTTGTTTGAACTAGATCATATGACATTTTATGAATATATATTTTCTATTGTTGAGGCTTACGCCTCTGTTCGACTCAAGGCTTACCCTTCCCGTTTCCACCTTTCTGAACCTTTCATTGCACATATTAGAACTGTTTGATTTGTGCAATTTGTTGATTAGTTGTTGTTTCATCCAAAATGATTCATTACTCAGCTAATGTTTAAAAGTTCATGACCATGAAGCAACGTTAGCATTGCAATCAGCGTTATGTTTTGTAGCGATGTTCTCTTGCACTTTCAAATTGTTATATTTGAAACCATTGTCTAGTTCATGAAGTTAATGTTTTTTCAGTGCTCTGTAGCCTATATGGCTTGATTGCCTTTTAACTTGAAGTTGCATGCTTCTATCTTTTAAATTTTGAATTTTCTGTTATTTCTTCTTTTTCCTGACAGCTTACAGGGAAGCACAATGGCTGCAATGAATGGGCCTCCACCACCGCTGGCCCCTGAGATTCAAGCAATACTCAGGGAAGGCATAGGAATGTTGCTGTCAAGATGGTCAGCCCTCCGCATGGCTGTAGAGAATGGTTGGGGCGGGCGCAACTCCCACCTTATTCCCGATCAACTTGCCTCTGACATCTTCTCCTGGTTCACCCTTTCCAAAGGTATATTTCAGGTTGTTTTGAAAATTTAAGTGAGACTATAATTCAGTATTTATGTACAAATTATAGGTTCTTCTAAAGATTTAGACTTTTGTGAAATCGGTTGCAGTATGGCTTGAATTGATGATTTTCAGTTGTATTCTTTATGAGCTGCTTTGTGGCATGTTGACTGTCTTTCTTTTTTCTGGAATAAAGACTTCCGTGTTTGGGTAATGGAAAGTACTTTACAAATTGAAATTAGCAAATTTATGTTTTAATGGCTTCAATAATATGCTGAGATGAATTCATAACTGAACACTGTTTATGGTTTTGTTTTGTGAACTATAAGCTGAAATATGTATGCTTTTTGGTGCTTACGTTGTTTCTATCTCTCTTGTAGAACCACTTTACATTGATGATTTGGAGAACATTCTCGTAGAGGGCATGCTTTTGCTCAATACGGAAGTCGATGACGGCAGCATAGAAGAGGTATAAATAGTTTTAATTACTACATGGACTTTGAATTGCCAAGCTTTACACATCTATACCATGGTGTTGCATTTTCTTTCAATCATTGTAACCACAATGTATAATCGAGAGTTTAGAATAGCATACCTATTTAATTCCAGCTTTTCAGTTAATGGTCAACTATATGCATGGTGGTGTGATTTTTTTAGGGTGTTGAGTATTGTAGCTATTGTAGTTCATAAAATGCTACCTGTGTCCCAAATAAATCTCCATTCCGCCTGAAATGAGTGTCCCATTTCCGTTTTATGTAGTTTATCAAGCTAGGTTTACCAATAATATCGCCTTATAAGTTAGTTATACCAAAGTGGGTTGTGAACAAATGGGAGTCTGTGAAGGTAAAGGGTTGAAAGTCAAGTACTAAAATTTGAGTACTTGATTTAAGGGGCACTTATTTTAAGATGGAGAGAGTATATAGTTTATGTCAATTTTGACTTGTAGGAAATATGTTTCAATATCTGACTCACTCCTGACCATAATAAAATGGTAAAGCAGGAAGGCATTAACTTCGGTAGGTTAAGATACAATCTAAAATGGCTCTCGCAAGTATCACTTTTGGTAGCGTATGCTCTGTCAAATGCAACTAGTATATTTGCATGCACTGAGCATGTAGCATTTCGGTGATTTAGCCGAATTTCTGCTAAATGCTCATTTATTATTGGTTGGTTTCAGCTAGTTTCACGTCACAGTAGTTTTTACTATTGACCGCTTATCCTTCTTGTTCTTCTTTGCCTATCCAGGTAGCAGAAAACTTGATGGTTATGCATGGAGAATGCTCTGAGGGTAATTATAGCTCTGTTCAAACACTGAGGGAAGCCAATGTTCAGCCCATATCTCAGAATGCTAGACAGGTAAAATTTGGGGGGAAAGTATATTTTGTAAAGCTTGTGCTCCATGTTATTTGGTTGGGAAATTTTAGTTGACTTGATTTTTTGCAATAGTTGCATTTGTTTGATAGATTAGTGGAAGTCTAGTACCATGGTAGCATCTATTTAAGAAGGTTATAGAAGAAAGAGTAGTTTTGGTACTGAGAGTTCTCTCATTAGGACAGGAAGTTTTGTTTCTGTTGGCTGGATTGCATTTAATTTAAGCCAGCTTAATCTTGTTACTGATTTAGTTTCATATTGCTGTCAAGTAAAAAGCGCACCTTTATTATACTGTATTGTCTAATGTTTTATTGGGTCAGAAAAGTATATTTAAAAAATACAAGGTACTTTGGGTTGGCATCTATTTATTTTGTGTAATTCAAGGTCAGCCATTAAAAGAAACATTGAATCATTTTTTAATCAGTTTTGGAGCAATAAAGCTTAAGATCGAAAGTGATATACAACTTTGGTGACAAATGTTTAATGTGATTGTTTGTTATACCATATATGAATTGTAGACAGTTATAGTCATGTGTAGTGCTAAACCTAGCAAGCTTGTAGGATTACTACCCTGTATGCCCCGTATGCAAAATAAGTGCGGCTGAGAAACGTATATCTCATGTGTCCTTTTGTCATTTGGTTGATTCATTGACCCATTTTAGTGTTATCTGCACTTCGTATTTCGCTGTTAGTAGGACTGGAAATTTCACGGCTAAGATGATTTTTTTTTTTTGTACTTGGAAGTTAAAAGAAACTACCAGTGTTGAGCTTGATACTGTTTTCAACCAATTATCTTAGAAATACATACTATCGGATTCTAACTGCTACCATTTTGTTACTATGGAATTAAGGAGTTGATTATATTTGTATGGTATTTTCCCTCCTCTCTGCCAGGTTAATAGTGATAGTGAAAGTAATGGAGATGAAGAGAATATGGAGGAGGATTCAGCGAACATGGTGGTGGAAGCATCAGAATCCCAGCCAAACTTGACGCGGGCAGGAAATCACAAGGAGGTGCCTGATGCAGAAGGATGGACAGTAGTCGGATCTAGAAGAAGGGGGGGCGGGAGGAGTTAGGCATTTGCTGAACTGCTCTCTTGTATGTTCCCTCTTGTTCCCAACAGCAAGGCATTTTACTAGTATTTGCAACCTTAGTTTATGAATATGTGCTTTGCCCTTCAACTTGAACTTGTTTTGTAGCATACACAAATTTAAGAAGTTTCTGCTTAAACCAAGTTGTGTTAGCAGCCAGATATAGACCTATATGTATGGGCAGTAAGTGAGCTGAGTGGATAGGACAAAAATGAAGCTATTCCCAAACAAAGTTGTGATTGGGATTCAGCAAAGCTATTTGGTGTCCTTTACAAATGCTATGTCCTATGTCAAGTTAGAGACATGTCTTCTCTTTGATGATAACTTGGCAGTTAAATATTATGGAATATATAGTTGAGCATGGACAAAATAAGTTGAGGAGCAGAAGCAAAACCAAAACTTAAACCAAAGCTCAAATGGCATTTGATGTGAATGGTATTGGTAATATATGAATGTGAGAGATGAATAATTAGACAATAATGAAGAAGAAGAAGAAAGGACAGAGGAGGGTACAGAGGGAGAATTGAAACATCATTCCATCATAATGAGTACTGAGTAGATAGAGAGGACTTTATATTGAAGAGAGAGAGAGAGGTGTTGGGTCTTCTTCTCTGGTACTAGTGTGGGGTACCCTACAAGAGGAGATGGAGATGGACACGTTATGTTGCATAATAAGTTGAATGAAAGGAAGGGGTAGGGAGAGTGGGGGAAGCAACAAGTAGCTACAAGGAGCACTGCGCATGCAAGTGTGAGGGCGCAGAGGAAGATTCCAAAAGAGAGAGCTCAGTGAATGGTGATGGCTCCTAAACCTGTCATATCCGTATCATATGTTGTGTCTCTTCTCAAGGACTACCCTTCATTCCATTTTTTCTTTTCTTTTTTATATTCAATTTTAATGGTATAGCATAGGACCATACATTTAAGTATTTTCCTTGTCTCGTATGGAGTTAATTAAGGTGCCAAGTCTACTTTGATTGTAACAATGTTGAGATAGGCGTGTATTTTTTAATAGAGAGGTTGATTAAATTAATCAATCTTTCAAACTGAATAAAGCAAATTTTGCTTCCATCGACCGTTCTCGGGAACACGAGGGACGATCAACGAGAAGATAGCTTTTGAAAATTGTGATGCAATGCCTAGACAACCTAGTACTATAGGTCAATGTTTCTTATCGATGATCCGGAAATATCCATCGATGAAGAGACCCAATTTATAACACCACCAAAAACAACAACCACCCCCACCAGAGATCCGCTAGAGAAAGAAAAGTCTTTTATGGCAAGATTCTGGTAGAGGGGACTTATATATATATATATATATATAAAACAACGAACAGAAGATACCCGCAGCTGGTCTCCGATGTCCGGGCGGGGATCGGAGCGAGGGAGAGGTGGACATCGTTGGCGGAGCATATCGGATCCGCTTGGGGAGAGGGCACGATTTGGCTAGGTGAGCACGATAAGCAAGATCACGGTTGAACGGTTCAGACTACGGAGCTCCGGTGGATGGTGGGAGTAGATCTGACCGTGTGGCCGGAGGAGTAACGTGGCGTAGAGGCTCAGCCGTAGGAGGTCGGGTTGTCTTTGTCGGGAGATAAGGTCGGGGGTTCTGGTCGCTCGTGGTCGTCATTGAGAGATGGGGGATGGGCGGCGTATCTGGCAAGGACGCGCCCAAGGAAGCACGACAACGGATCTCGGACGGAGGACCACGACAGACAGAGATCTGGCAAGGATGTAGCTGGAGGAGCATGACAGAGCTTGGGCGGAGGGCTACGGCAGGGAGAAGCTGGGAGAAGGGAGTATTGGAGGACCAACTCAACTACAAGCTCAAGCTGATTGTTGAATGCCCAATTATAGTCATATTTTAACACGCACCATCACGAACAAGCCCGTTTACAGGTTTTGAGGTGAATTATTATTAGAAGAGGAGAATATCCCATTGAGAAGAGAGATAAAGACTGGCCCATTTTGGGCCAAATTTGATAAATTGAGAAGAAATTAATTATTTTTGTAGAGAATGGGGTTTGAACCTGGGTTCGTGAGGAATCAAGCTCTAATATCATATTAGATGACCAACTCAAGCTGATAGTTGAAGACCCAGTTATAGTTATATTTTAACATATTATAGAGAACCAACTCAACTAAAAGCTCAAGCTGATAGTTGAAGCCCTAATTATAGTTATATTCTAACATGGGCTCTGACGGATAAGCTCGTTTACGGGTTTAGAGGTGAATTACTGGAAGAGAAGAAGAGCTCATTGAGAGAGAGAGATAAGAGCTGACCCATTTGGGACAAATTTGACAAATTGAGAAGAAATTAGTTATTTTTATAGAGAGTGGGGTTTAAACCCGTGTCCGTGAGGTACCAAGCTCTGATACCATATTAGAGGATTAGCTCAACTAAAAGCTCAAGTTGATAGTTAAAGGCCCAATTATAAAAGTATAAAGGTATGAGATTTGGAGAGAAGACTCAGACCATTGTTGGGGAACCCGCCAGAGCAACCTCGTCGGCTTAACTTTACCAATGAAACTCTGCAACAATCGGGACAAGAGAAGGGGAAGGGAGAAAGGAGAGCAAAGAAGCACCACCGCCGGCCACTATCATGGTCGAAGCCATGGTAGCCGAAGTCACGGACGACGACTGAAATGAAGAGAGCGTTTGCATTTGATAGGATTTCTATACGAGACAAGCACACTGATGATAGTGAATCGACGTTTGTACGACGGAGGTGTGTATTTGAGAGATTGAAAAATGAAAATGAAAATAAAAATAGATTAGTGGGAGAGGGGAGGCAATGAAAGGGGACAGAGAAAAGGCTAAAGGGTGAGAGGGAGGGAGAGGGGCAGTTCGGATGGAGAATAAGAGTGAAAGGCACGAGACATGAAAAAGAAGAATAATAAATAATATATATAGACAATATTGAATATTGATGAGGAGGAGATGGTCACGTCGTTTTTGTTTCTCTTGTCCCAATGTTATGCCTCCTCTTCCCTCCCAGAATTCCACGCTCTCTCTCTCTCTCTCTCCCTTTGCTTTTACATCTCTCTCTTTCTCTCTCCCTCTCTGTTGCAGACACACACACACCATTGACACATATTATATAAATTGTAGTCAACCTCTCCTCTCCTCTCCTCTTCTATGATGTTTGTGTTCCTTCCTTCCTTCTTAAACCTAAACCACTCTCTCTACTATAGAGCATCAACTTATTACTATGTGGATGATGGGTTACAATGAGGAGTTGAGCAGTATGGGCGATTCCCGCAAACTCCGGCCACTCATTCCCAGACCTCCGATAAGCCCCACCTCTCCTTGCCTCGCTCGTCTCGACCATTTCTTCCCTTTCAACCACCACCACTTACCAGCTACTATGGCGGAGCAAAACAAGACGTTCCACATGCAGCCGTCGTCCGTGGTGGTGAGCTCGCGGTGGAACCCGACCCCGGAGCAACTCCGAACGCTGGAGGAGCTGTACCGGCGAGGGACCCGGACCCCCTCCGCCGACCAAATCCAGCACATCACCGCCCAGCTCCGGCGATACGGGAAGATCGAGGGCAAGAACGTGTTCTACTGGTTCCAGAACCACAAGGCCAGGGAAAGGCAGAAACGACGCCGTCAGATGGAATGTCCACAAGATGATCATCATAACAATATCAATATGCTTCCTGTTTCTGTTTCTGTTTCTGCTGCTGAGAGAAAAGACAAGTCGTCGTCATCATCATCATCAGGTAATAATTAATCGATTAATATACATACATACCATCATCATTTTACTTTATAAATTATTAATTAACCAACAACACAACACAACACGTGAATAGGAGGAGGAGGAGGAAGCAGTACTAGAGTTGCAGGTCTTGAAGCTGAACAAAACAAGAACACCAACACCACACTTCCAGACCCAGAGGTCTATATCTTTTCTATTAATTAATAATAATATTTATTATGAGACGTCACATTGACTTTGATTAAGGAAAGATTAAGATAATTATGTTAAAAAGAGAAGAAATTGGATCGAGATATTTGCATGGAATAATATGGATACAAAGCTGTGTGTGTGTTTGTTGGGAAATGAAAAGGGTTTCATTCAAAAGCTGCATTCCTTCCATTCTGTCGGCTCTTGATGTTATCATTCATTCATCTTTGCTGGGTTTTTTCTTTTTCTTGAGTTTTGTGACACCTAAATTATTCAATTTATTTAATATAATACATCCTTGATGATTTAATTAATTAGTGTTTAGTAAATATATGGAACAGTCAGAGCAGCAAATAAGGGGCACAACAGCAATGGCAGAAAGAGATGGATGGGTCCAATACGACCAGAGGGAATTACAACACCAACACCAACACCAACAGATCATCATGACAAGGAATGCCACGTGGCGTTCTATGATGCAGCAGCTCCCTTGTCCTCTTCCTCAACCTCACCCTCCTGCTAGGGTTACAGCAACAGCAACTCCTCCTACTACTGCTACTACACTTCCATCAAAAAGGCTCATCAACGATCAAGACTGCTTCAACATCTTCATCACCAGTCACAACACCGTTGACTTTGATGATGGTCATGATCACACCCTTGAGTTGTTCCCTCTTTGCAGCGAAAGCTCCCCTGCTCATGAAGCTACTACTAATGACCACAAGCTCATGAGTACTTCTCCTAATTACCAGTTTTTTGAGTTCCTTCCATTGAAGAACTGATCAACAGTTATTACTACCATATATGTGCACGTGACAGAGGGATTGAAGATGTTGTTGGGTTTAGTGTTAGATTTTTGTTGGAAAATGGCACTTGCTTTTAATGTTTTTTGTAATAGAGATGTTACATTTCATGGAACTGTAGGATCTGCCAGAATATGCATTTGGACCATGTTGCCTCTGCTTAAATATTAATTACACTCTTTATTCATTGCTTACATGCATGGCCATGGCTAGGGTTCTCATATAGATAGGATAGGGTTACAGAATAGGGCCTTGTTTGAGTAACTGTCAAGGTGTGTGTGTGTCTACTGTATTGGGTTCTTCAAAAATGCATCTGAAAATATGGCATGTGATGTTGAAACTAGGAATTACATATGAGAGAGAGAGTGAGGTTGATGTTGAAGTGACTAAGGATTTGGGTTAGAGGGTTGTTTTGTTCTTTTCTCATATATTTAGAAAGAGTAACATGGTCTTTAATATTACCTTCCCATTCTCCTCCTCTCTCTCTTTCAATTCTTCAAAACTAATTACTACCAATGACAATGATATACATATATATCATGCATGTAATTGTTAGTACCATGTTAAGAGCATCCACAATGCTCATCATCGATATCGTGAGGATTTTAATTTTTTTTAGGCCTCACTGCCGGCGGGAAACGCCAACACCCTCAATGGTAAATTTTTTGTTGCGGGGAGTTGCTGGCAGTGGGAATTATATAATAATAAACATAGATTTTGTCGGCGCCTTGCCACGTGTTGCCAGCTCCTTCTTCTCCAACGGTCGGCGCTGTCTTCGAGGCACCAACGGCTCTCAGTGCCAGTAGTGAGAGCTGTCGACTAGCTCAACATCTCTCTTCACCGCCAACGTTGAATCGTCCAACTCACCGTCAGCTCCGCGCCTGCTCCTCGCCGACGATCACTGCAGCTACTTGCCAGCTTCCCACCCAACGTTGTGGATGCTTTAACCACATCATCATGGGAGGTATTAATTAGATTTCACGTCAAAAGACTATTGTAACATTAATCGACGAAAGTATATACTAATGGTAATTATGCATAAGATATGATCAAACTTTCTCACACAAAAACATATTTGTTAATAATGATAAATAAAGACAACTCAAAGCTTCACTAATAATGGGTCGAAGAAACTGAATTTTGACAAGTTTATATAGGTGAGGAGAAAAACAACTTATGATGAGTCATGTGGCATATCTATAATCATAGAACTCTATACTGCCCCGACATGGTACTTGTAACATATGCTATTATAGTTTCATGATACATACAATAAAATTATATAGAATAATTAGAGAGTGTGTAGTGTGTACACATAAAAAGAAAAACACAAGAGTTGAGTACATGACAAGAAAGAGAAAGGAGCAGAAAAAATGTGTGTGAAAGAGAGGTACGTGAAAGAGATAAGATATGGATCAGTTTGTTTGGTTTTGGTTCGGTTCCGACCAAATCCTTGTTACCATTTACCTCTTTCTCTTTTTTCTTATGTCTATGTTTCTTCTTATATTTACTGTTTCACCCCCCTACTTTGTCATGTTTTGTTTTGTACCAAACATAACCCTAACAGCCTTGGCAATATCTTAGATTCTCATAAACAATCATTCATGTTGTATATTTACATGTATATGTTCTTTAATAATATAGTGGGATACTTTTTTTTTGAACGAAAAGGATCAATTTATTGATTATCTGAAAGAAGAATATAACGAAATGCGTTAGTCAAAAAGTGGCCTGACCACTGGAGAACAGATATAAAACGAGCCTATATGGTTAACCAATGAGATGCCGTATTTGCAATTCTTTTAACAAATTCTAGTCCAACATATTCTCGTGTTAAAGAAGAATATGGCGAATGTCCA
>JAYMTN010001988.1:0-11780 GCA_036897425.1 Erodium trifolium | reverse complement strand
TTTAAAATTTTACTGATTTCGCCGAATTGACCGCCCTTGACCGATAGCGGTCTTTACATGCCATGTGGCTCCGTCCCACTGCACGTCATAGTAGAACAGTGTCAAGCCCCACACATTCACATCAAAGCTTCAATCTAACTCGTACCCGTGTTCCCCCACTGGGTACCCGAGATCGTCGTCTCTTGACTAACAATGAATGACAATGACTTTGGGGGGTTCCAGCTTGTTCTGGATCCTCACCTTATCTTCCCCAAGACAGTGAAACCCATTGTGACCGACTAAGATCATCAGTATCACCATGAAACCCATTGTGCTTCTATAACATTTATCCATGGTTTTTTTTGTTACGACCATATAAACTTGTTCCCTTTTTATATGCCGTTTTTTTCGTTCAAGCAAAAACATATGACCACCTACTACTCTTTTTTCTTATTTCTCTAGTTATACTTTAAATGATCAATCTAATCCAACCAACATGATTGATTCAATCTGTCAAACCTAATATCATTTCACATAGATTTTTTCGAGTTTGAAGTTGTGTTTTTGGTCACATTGCTTTTTCTACAGTAGGTTGAAAGCCTAAGGTGATCAAACCTACTGTAGAGCAAGTAAGGTGATAAAAAGCACAACTTCAAACTCGAAAAAATCTTCGTGAAATGACATTAGGTTGACAGATGGAATCAATATTGTTGGTTGGATTAGATCGATCATTTAAAGCATCACTAGAGAAATAAGAAAAAAAAGTGTAGTAGACGGTCATATGCTTTTGCTTGAACAAAAAAAAATAGCCTATAAAAAAAGAACAAGTTTATATGGTCGTAATAAAAAAAAACCATAGAGAAATGGAATTTTATAGAAACACGGTGGGTTGCATGTGATATTGGTGGTCCTGTTTGGTTACATGGATAGCACTGTCCCGGGGAAGATGAAGCTGAGGATCCAAAACAAGCTGAAACCCCCCAAAGTCATGGTAATTCATTGCTAATCAGGAGACATCGATCTCGGGCACCTAGTGGTGGAACACGGGTATGAGTTAGATTGAAACTTTGACGTGAGTGTGTGGGGCTTGACACTGTTATACCGTGACGTGCAGTGGGACGGAGCCACATGGAACCATTACAATGACTTCCTGTACGCAAAGGACAACCACATGTGCTTGTCGGAGTGTGGATTGTCACGTCTCGAAACATGGGATTGTACGTTTATCACCACTGATGAGAACATCGAAGCTACCAGCAATGTCGAGAAAGAAGCTATCAACAACATTCAAAGCATGCGACTAGCACCAAGGACAAGATCAGGTACTAGAGCTTTACGAGAAGAATTCAACAAACAAGTGGAGAGACTAATTACACTCATAGAGCATGGGGAACTCCAAGAAGATGTGATCACCAAAACAAATCAAGAAGACATTCAAGAACAATTCAATATTTCAACAAATCTGTTTTTGCCTCTACTCGTAGGAATTAATGAAGTCAACTTGTTCACCATTTCCAAAGACAAATCAACCATTTAATTCAAGGGAGATGAATAGCCAAGGTATGCTTTTGAATTTAGATTATTAATGAGTTATTTTTGCTGTTTTGCAGATTTTCAACCTTTGGTTTACCAAGAGTCTTTAGTTATTAATTAGAGTCAAATGTAATCAATTTTCGACCCTTGAAGGTCACCCGCTGCTGGACTATTTAATAAAGTTCATTCTCAGCATGTATTATGCAAGTTTTATGTAATAAAAAATTCGAGTTTTCTTCCGCGAAGAACCTTAAGCAATTCAATCTTCATGTGTGTGAATCCTTGAAGCTTGATTGTTCGACTTATCACAGACTTTCCATAATCTGTGTGACGTCATTTAATCCACCCATCTATCTTCCTAGTTACTTAGATTCTTCAAAGAGTGTTGTACGGACAGTTGAAGAAAACTCCATCTTCATCCATTGGTTCCTTAGAGAGTGTTGTACGGTCAGCTAAGGAAATCGATCCTATAATCACTATCCTTCGTAACCTACCAGCGAGGTTCTATCTATCCTACCACCATGTTCTTGTATCACTGTTCGTGTAGACATCCTATATCTCTTTCTTGACTTGTCACCTCCTTTGATGTCATCTACAAACGGTTCCCCTTCTCTTGCATAATATATGTACTTAAAATTGATTGTGTAACTCCTTGGTTTCTTCTTTTTGGGGCCTCGACGTGTCCCAAACCCAACATTTAAAGCATATGTTTGGTAGAAAATAATACCTTCCTCCAAGGAGTCAAGTTCATATTCTTTCGAGGCTTTAGCTCATCACCACATTCAGAAATCCACACTTTCTGTGTGCTTATATTTTTTGGAATAGTCTCAACATCTTCATATTCGAATCCAAAGTCTGCATCATCATGATTCATGCTTCCCATCACTGTATCACATGTACACATAAAATTATCAACTCACAACTCTGTATTTATCAACACAAAACAATAATTTTATCAACGCTTCTTAATCTACGACCTACGCCTGCATCGAGTATCAACCTAGACGTGGAACAGGTCACAGACATTTTTCAACTCTCAAAGAATCATTTATCAACACAAATTGACAACTTTATCAACAATTTCATACTATACGACCTACGCCTACATCGATTATCAACTCAGACAAGGAACAGGTCACAGACCTTTAATCGACTCACTAATCTATATTTATCATCGAAAAACGATAATGTTATCAACAATGTCATACTATACGACATGCGCCTGTATCGATTATCAATTCAAATAGGGAACATGTCACATGAATTTATCAACTATCAAAACTGTATTTATCAACGAGAAACGATAATTTTATCAACGATGTCATACTAAACGACCTGCGACCGCATCAATTATCAACTCAAACAGGGACCAGATCACATATACTTATCAACTCTCAAGACACATTTATCAACACAAACGATAACTTTATACAATTGTGTTTGAAACGTTCAGGATCAATAAATAACATGAATATCATATTTCTGAATTACACAGATTTTGATATTTTCTTGTCAACTTTCAGATTTAAACAACGAAAGTTTAATTTTATCACCTTGTTGTGCTTGATCAGTTGAGCAACGAGGTGAATTCGTAGAAAAAGTCGATAAATTCTAAGTATGTTTTGATTTTTGATTCTCCAATTGATTACATGAAGATCGAATCAAGTAGAAAGGAACTTCTCACTTGTTTTTGAGCTTGATCTAGTGATAAAACAGCTGAACTCTGCGGTGAACAATGGAGAAGCTAAAATAGAGCACGACTTTCAGGTTGTAGAGAAGACAGAGATTCTTTGATTTGTTGCTCGAAATTGTTTATATGATGATCAAATCACGAAAACAGAGAATCAACACCTGTTTTGGAGTTGCTTCGTTGAAAGAAAACAGACAAATTGTTTGAAACTGTGCGACTGCGATTGCAAAATTGTTCCAACTGTGTGACTGCGATTATAAGGAAGAAGAGGAAGCGTGAGGAATTGACCGTCTCACCCTCGACAGGAAGAAGAAGCTCGCAAAATAGAAAGGAGTCGAAGGCTGTTGGTTGGAGCGGTTGCATGGTGATGATGAGTTCGCATGGTTCGTACGTTAATAGCGATTTCTAGCCGATTTCGTCTCATGTGAAATGTATTAATAATTAAATCTAGTATTTACAATTTACTAGAGTTTGCCTCTGTTTTTGTGGTCCGCACCAAAACTACGTATTAGCTTTAGGTGGGATGCCAATTTCGTTGAAGCTTCCCGTAAGCCTCCTAGGGTCCCCCGTTGAAAGAGAAAATATTATATATGTTATTTTTAAATAAAATTAATATTTCAAAAATTAAAATTGCATAAAATAGATGCAACGTAAAAGACATGACGTAAAACTAAACGCAAGCTTAGACTTGTCTCGATAAAAATTTGTCCCACTGTATTTGTTTCTCTTGTTGTATCGTTAAGTTTAGTCTCAAATCCTATTCGATTCAGTGGCCTTTAACTTTATTTAGTTACGAGTGAACATACGTAAAAAAAAAAAAATGTTGAACTATAAATGTTAATTTGTATATGACTAAAATGCAATGATTTAACATTTACACGCCATAAAACATAAAGATCGACAGATGTTTAGAACATTTGACCACAGCAATACATGCTTAGAATGTTTAACCACCAAAGAGATTAAAAAGACATTGATGACTGACAGTGTAAAAACCAAACTTGTTTCATCCACGTCGATGAATTGGAACGGCGGTGAGACTCGCCGATTTGCTTGCATTTGCAATTGGGCGAACTGGCGCCCATTGCGATTGCTGAGGTTAGAGTTTTAAATCTTTCTATGGAACCATTGGAATTTTCTTGATACGTTATAAATATAATCCTATAAGAATGTGCATTGATTAGATGTATAGTATAAATTACAAGATATGTTTAGCCAAATCAATTCTTTATGCCTACAAAACACAAAGCTACTTCAGCTTGAGCCTGGAGCTCTTCCAGGACCTTTACAATCTTGTCCCGGCACAACGTGGTCTCACTCTTCTCAGCAAGCATTTTCCTTATCCTGCATCCATGTACAATAAAATCAGAAAAAAATAAACAAGTATTCCTAAAAAATAAATTTTGGTCGGTAACTCAACCCAGATGAATATGTAAATTATGCAATCAAGTACTTCATAAATGCCAACTAATTCAATGGAAAGCCTTATAAACTACAGGTGTTAGTCTCATAGTTAAAGATAAGGTACATTAGAAGGACCATTTTTTTCCCATTAAATGGGTTCTTCCGTGTTGCAAAATAATATGAAATAAAATGGACATGCATGCTATACCGAATAAAATACAGATAGATCAATGACAAGAAATTTCTTCCAACATGTTTATTTTCCAAGCATACTGTGGTAGCTAATCAAGCTTCAAGAGATGGAAGGAACATATAAACAATAGGAAAAACTACTTTCGCATATATATATGGATCGGTTTCCCTATACTGAAAGTAGGAAAAGAAGTTTCAAGTCTAATGCCAACTCTCTAAACCTTGACACAGGTAACACAAATTTGTACTGAGAAAGAACAATTGTCAATATGCATCAGAAATCGACAAATTTAGTCCCACAACTAAGAATTTGGTAGATTCTGGCAAGTTCGGGGACTAAACAGTTAATCTTTTGCAAGTTTAGGGGCTAAATTGGTTGCTTTATAATAGTTGAGGACTATTTTTTTTGGTAGTAAGTCCTTCATAGAAAGACAACAAACTAAAAGAAAAAGAATTGTGATACAAACCTATGGACAATTGCAGTGTTCCCGTGCCCAGTGCAAACTATAAGCATCGTATTAGTAGGTAATGTGGAATAGAGGCAGCGAATTCTCATGTCCATGCAACTTAGAATCTCCTTCAGTTCAGATGTCATGATGCTTTTGATGCCTTTTCTACTGGTAGACTTCTTTTCACAAGTAATCAGCGATATCATCTCAGCCAGTTGTCCATTTAGCTTGTCTGTATCATCTGCTTGTCTCTTCAGATAGGAGTTCAGTTCTGAGAATTGGGTCCAGATAAAGTGTACACGGTCGTTCTTTGCCTAAAACCACCTTAAATGTAAACACAGTTGCAAGTATACACATAAAGAGGACAGAGAAATATGTATAGCCAAATTATGCAATTTACCTCTTTCATAGCCTTTGAAAGTGCTTCGTCATCAGAAGACACGGGAAATGCATGGGATGACTCACAAGCATAGCGCTTCACAATTGAAGCATCATCAATTATAGAGGAGACTTTGTGACACTCGCTCAGAACTGTGAGGAGCTTCTTTCGCATGGATGGCAGAGGAGAACCAAAATCAGGTCCTTATTACAGGACAGAGAAATTAAGAGCGGAGCATAAAGATTAAGAGTTGCTTTGCAAAGCAAATTGCAATCATAACACAGAAACACACAAGAAATATGCCTAAATGGTAAATAACAAATACTTACCATGCTTTATTTTTAGTAATGCCAAATCCATAGCAGCTCTTGCATCTTCAGTGCTGTCGTGTCCATTCCCTGATTGTTGTATGTCCCTAGAGAGAAATCGCTTGGCAAGAACTCGAAGAGCTGTCTTGTAAGATGCACCTCGAGGATGCTTGTATAACACCGCGGTATCAATCACAAGATTGTGAGAGATCTTCAATGCTAACAAGTCATTTTCCAGAGAATGCCCGACTAGAATGGTGTCTTCGTATACAAGCTTCAGAAAAGCTTCCTGAATTAAGTCAGACAGCATTTGTTAAATGCAAAGAAAAATTCATCTGAAACATAGAAGAATTATTTGGGAGAGAAAATTCAAGTACGCAACCTGAATATCTTTGAGACATGTTGTTACCCCATTTAACATCTCACATGTGATTCCACTAAATCTGAGTAGCAAATACTAACGTGATCAGTTGGATTCAAACATAAATCACATACGCTGCACAGAGAATGTGTAGTGTGACAAGAATAACAACCAAAAGCTTTTTTTAACGGTAACTTAAGGTCGTAACAGACACTAGGTGCTAGTCGGGCAGATAGGGCCTCCGATGATTTATTGAGGAACGATCGGGGATTAATAGGATTTGTTTTTTTTTTCTCTATTTTTTCTACTTTTATTATATATTCAAACAAAATATGAATTGTACTAGATAAAAATAATAATACATATTTATGATATAAAAACATAACACGCCTAGTCACCAACAAATCGCTCCCACCAATTCAAACGGATTGCATGAAATCGGGTCGGTGTTCTAAAAATCACTGCCTAGACGGATTATTAGAACATTGCGCTAACTACAGATTATTTAGCTCATCCTCCACAAAAAGAAGGTTTACAAACTTTAGGCAAACCAAAGCTTCAATATTTGCTGACATCATGCATGCAACCTAAAAGCCCGATACAATTTTAGGGCAAAAAGAAGCATATCTTGACCATTATTTTTCTAAGAGGTCGCACCCAAATTTAAAACTAAGAGCATTTTCGTTATTTGATGTATTAAGAAGATAATGTACCTAGTATTGTAATCAATGATGGCATTTGAAGGTTTGACCAATTTATCTAACACAACCTGATACAGACAAGCAATACCAATTAATATAATATACAAGAAAAGAGAGACCTGTTTGTAAAATAAATAAATAAATTGGACTATCCAACAAAACTAAAAAATATCCCAATAAAAGACAGTTCAAGATACAGTAAGAATTGAATGCCAATTTATGTTGAAAGTAGGAAATACCAAAATAAATAAATGTTACATAACAATTACAAGAAGCCATCATGTCCTAATTATATCTGATGGCATGAGTTTAGATAAGAAAATTTTCAAAACCATTTCATGCATAGGTACTAAATACCATAAGGTGGTGGCGGAAGCACGGTAAGAAATACAAACAGGATGAGAGCGGATAAAAACATAAGGGATTCCTTGAAATCAATTTTGTGAACACCACTGCAAAGCATCAAGATGCAACAGGTTGTAAAAAAGACAAGCAAATACCACAGGACTTTGGTCAGAGCAAAAGTATATGAACATGCTAACATTGTGAGCACTGGGACAAAAATCGTAACTAATTTTACACAGTTATGCATTCAGACAGAAACTTTCTAGTACAGCATTGAAAGTAAAGAGGCAGAACAGGGAGAAAAGTAAACAAAAACTAATGGTAAACCGCAACTCGCTGCACAGCACTGAGAATTAAATTAAAGGAAAATAGTGTATACTGTACCAGTCCTTGGATATCCACCAGGGTCACTCTTGCAAGCTCAAAACCCTCGCTAGTGATACACTAAGAAAAGATAAAAGAATAACCAATACAAAGCATTTAGTACAACAATGAAGTAATTAATAAGGAAAAAAAAATATTCTGAATCTGAAATGAACCACATATTTTCCTAACATTTCATATTGCTCCTGTAGGAGAAGAATATACTAATATCAATAAAACGGAAACATTGGATATATTATTATTTATGAAATTACCATCTCACAATCAAGTGCCAACATTTTTTGAAATGGAAGTCCTGAAGGTGCAGGAAGAGTAGAACAAAAACCTGCATGAAATCAATATAAGAATTAACAAATCACTTAATTATTTAAGAAAAATATTATAAAACTATAACTTAAATGCAAAGGCATGAAAAGTGTAGGACATGCATATAACCTTCTTGAGTTCCTGCATGACAATATCGATTATCTTCAAGTTCCTTAGCAGTAAGGGTGTAATATGTTACAGGGAAGGGTATATCTTTGACAAGTTCCTCGAAGGATGGCCTATTTACATCGGCATTGCATGTTTCTGCAAAGTGATCAGTTCAATTATTACGTTGAAATGATAAAACTGTTTAGCATGGATACAATATTGAACTACTTATTCCAGAAATTAATGGACATGAGAGATTCTGTGCACTCTTTTCTCAAAACATTATTAGTACATAAATTTTTACCTCAGAAGAAAATTAATTCAAGAAAAATGAGACAATAAGAGTACTATTCATAGTAACACCCATTGAACTTAATTACAGCGAACAAAAACTCCGCATGCCTTTAAATAGTTCTTGGACAGCTGTTATAGGACGTACGGGTCGGTACAAAGTGGCGTACCAAAGAAAGGGAAATCCATCTACAGTAGCCGAGTAAGGGAAGTCGGCCAAGGGATGGAATTTGGGGAACTTAAGTAGCTTATGTCCTTTTTAATAAATGTCCTTTAGTTGAAAAATTGTATTAGGAATAGGGAAGTTGGGTAGATTACCAATTATGGTTGTATTAGGACTTTGAGTTTTTGGTAACCTCCTTGGCTACATATACCAAGAGAGAAGAATAAAATAAACAGACATTGAGAAAAATAAATCTGGTTTGGTTAGGATTAATTGAGGTGTAAGCTCTATCTAACGAGCTTGTTACGATTACGATTGCGAGAGGGAAGAACAAGGGCTCGCCGTCGCAAAGCCGAAGCTTCAACTCACCCGCGTATTACGGCCCTGTAACATGATCCCGAAGTCAGGGTCCTAACAACAGCAATACAATGGTTTGCAAAAATTTCTAGAGATTGCTTTTGAACATTAAACTGGCCCAATTACAGCATGTCTTTTCCTTTTTATTGGGCTTAGACAACCAGTGCATTGGTTGGTCCTTACTTCCTACATACCAGTTGTGCACATGAATGGTTTTTTAAATCCTTTCAGAATTTTTTTTTTTAAAAGGAAAAAGAAGCAAACCTTTTCCAGCTGTCTGGGCATGCTCTCTCAAACCTGAATCATCTCCTGTTCGCTTTCTCTTTATCTTGCATGTTAGGAGTGCATCTATGGTCTGCATTCCATCTGATAGATAACTAGCAAAGAGGAAAAATGAAAATACGATGGAAAGAAAACTTAACAGGAAATCAGAGATATAGGTGAACGGGTTCTTATCCAAACCTATGAGCTAAAACTGGCCTTGGATTCCCACAAACTTTTTTGAAATTAGAAAGTAACTTGGTATGTGATAAGTACAAAGCAGCATCCAGGCCTGGGGCATAAACCATAACCACTTTGGGAATCAAGGGCTTGTTCTGCAAACCATGAGAATGATAGTTCAGTACCTCCACAAATGCAACATCATTTTAAAAAAAAAATCCACCCGAAATTGCTTCTCAGTTTATTTTGAAATAAGACATGATCAGCAAACATAAACATGTCTATGAGCAAACATATATAGGAGGTAGAGGAGAAGAGCCGTCTTTACTTTTATAAAAACCCATGAAGGCATGCTTCCTTCGGCAAGCACCCAGGTAACAAGGCCTTGAATGTCCTGGTTGCAACAAAAGTCGGAATGAGTATGCTATGTAGAGAAACGCTTAAAGATCCTGCAATTTTTGCATGCCATTGACACTCACTTGCAGATTTAAAGTTGAGTTATTTTCAGGCATTTTGAAGATAATATCAGCTTTTGCCTGCAAAGTCACATCAGAACAAGAATGACATCAACTCATCTGTAATAATGCCAAAGCTCCAACAAGCAAATTAAAATTGTCACACAAAACACAAGTTTTTTTATTGAAAAAGTTATAGAGTATGTTTTATCTTGGCTTAGGCAGTAATGTGAGAAAGAAAAAAGTTGCAACTGGAATCCTGTATTCCAAGGCTTATGAGATAAGACCAAAGCTAGTCGAAATGGTCAAGTGTTTGGCCCTGTGACCTGGTGTTCAGGGGTTCAAGTAATAGTGGCGGTATAAATCTCAACCCTAAAATAAAGGGTTTCTGAGGCAAGAAATTAAGAATAACCATTTTCTAGGACTAATTAGGCTAGTATGAGTAATGCAATTTAGAAGCATAGTATAATGCCGCAAACTAAAAATTCTTGAGTTTTCAAATTTTTCCTTTCTATATAGTTTGGAAAGGAACAAACACTACAGGAATAGAGCTTCAAAATACTACAGGAAAAAAAAAAAGAGTACCCAGAAACCAAGTAAACCTAAGGCCTCAGCAGTTGAGTGTCACCTAAGAAAGTGACATGGCAGTTGCATATAAAACAAAACATGAAAATTGCCAGGGAAATGATTCAAATAAGCGCGTTTAAGATCTAATGAAGGATTCCGGAGATATCTATCATTGACATAGCCATACCATAATTGCTTTTGCAACAATGTGAGAAAGTAAATGCATGCGGATACCAGGAAAGGCATCTCTGTCTCTTGCTCATGAAACACATTTAAAAGTTAGCTTTTCTGAATCCCCAAAACACTAATATTTATGGAAGGATTCCGGACTACATCTTTGGGTCCTGGACTCTTATATTGCATACTGAAAGGGTTACTCAGTTTAAAGTATTTTAGAGCATAATATACAAAAATATGATTAACTAATACTTCATATATTAGTATGAAAGCATTTGTGTCCATTGATCATTAACTTCATATGTTCAACTAGCCCTGGACTAGAACCAATTACCCAAAACAAACAAACAAAAACATTTTTCTATCTAACAATCAGCTGCCATGCCAATAACTACTAGTACAGACCCAAAATTAGGAATTTTGAGAAACAAACAACAAAAAGGGTTCGCGAGAGATTACTTGAGGTCCATAGATATCGAAGTACTTGGAACCATTGTCGTTCTTCCCACCGCTCGATTGTTCTTCCTCCGGCGCGAGAGCTTCATTGTCTTTTGAGGAGCGCATTGTCTGAGGCCGAAGCGAAAATAATCTAATGGAGCAATACATTGCAATGTAGGTAATTAGATTGCCACTGGAACCCTATCGACGGACGAAGAAGAGATGGAGAAGAGTTGGATACCTTCTCCGGCTTAATGGAAGAATCCAGAATCGGGGGCGTAAAGGAGAGGCGGCGACAACAGCGGCAGAGTGGCAGCGGAGAGGCGGAGAAGATGACGTCGAACCAATTGGGGGAATTATGGCCTTCATGTCTTCTACCTTTCCTTTCCTTTCACCATTTATTTATTTTTATTTTATTACAAATAAATATTTATCTGCCTACTAATAAAAATATATAATCAACTTTCAGAAAAAAATAAAAATATATAATATAAGGATATTGCATAAACTTAAGTGTATTATTTGCGTTTTACATGTGCTATTGATCGAAGGCAAATTTGCGAGAAACTCTTCTAATCCTAAAAACCATGAGAACAGATCCTAACCACACATCTGAGATGCCACATCATCAATTCAATCTCACCCACAACACATGCCACTTTCTTCCTTTCTCACACACAAACAATGTCATAATTGTAATAGCATTGTGTCATGTGGAGAAATATCCATTTTTTTCTTCACCAATTCACTAA
>JAYMTN010001987.1:0-11781 GCA_036897425.1 Erodium trifolium | reverse complement strand
TAACTAAAGGTAACACCTGAATGTGGTTCTATATACATATAACAAAAGTGATTTTTAAAATATTTTTTTAAAAATAATTATTGAAGTGTAGTTGAGGGTATTTTCGTAATTTTAGAAAAATTAGGGGCTATCTGTTATAAAACGATACTTTGAGGGTATGTATCGGTTACAAAAAAAACTTAAGGGTAGCAATCAGTTAAAATGGTAAAAGTTTGGGTAGGTATCTGTAGTTTTCACTAATATTTATTTATTTTTTCTCAAAACCTGATAGCTTCACCAGGGAAGGTGCTACTATTGTGTTCTAAAATTCCTCCACTTTTTAAAGAACAATCAACAAGGGCATTCATCTGTATCTCATAGCTCATAACTTTTGGTTTATCCTCTCTTGAACTACATCTGCATAATTTCCATTTCCATATAAGAATAATGAAAATGCAAAGTTCATATGATGTAGTCTTTAACTCATATGGTCTTTTCAATAGTAGCGGATCAAACCAGTAAAGAGCCTACTTCTACATACGGAGGTCTTGTGCTTAAATCTTGGTACATAGGCTGATAAAAAAAAACGGCATAGGTATGGCTATTGAATAATGATTACCAACTAAAACAAACTCCCACAGCTCAGTATAGGTACTGACAAACAAGAACTTAAAGACAGTTATTATACCTCCTTTAGCTTGTCCAATTTTGTGAAATGGCGACCAAAAGAAGTATAGCGCTTGCCACAGAAAAAAGGTGCAAGATAAATATTTAACTTCCGCTGCAGAGACGTAAGCAAGCAGTCAGCATGCTAATAGTCATGTTACTTACATTGCCCTTCCCAATAGTTACTAGCCTACTCCAGTAAAAGAAAAGGACATATACAATAAATAGTTCCAGAATGGCTTGAGATCAGAAACTGTCCAGTACACAAAGCCTTAACAGTGTTTCTGACTCATACAGCAGTAGATAATTATTACCAATTTGATTGTTGAACAAGAATAAAAAGAAAGCCAAGTGCCGATAAAGATGAGCTCTTCATACAGTAACCTCTTAAATAATCATCATGTAAGTTAGAACATACAATAAAGATGTACAAAACAGAGGAAAATGATTCAAGTAAGGTTCAGACAAGCAAATTCAAAGATACAATTTTTGTAAAGGTATTTAAATAAAATTAATTCATTATAAACCAACATGTTGAAAATTTTATTTTATCTGTATCAGTTCGTTAACACATTAACACGTCCAGTGCAGTTGCAGATAAGTTGCACGAACACAGCTCTTCTTTCCTTCTTAGAAGTTGAATCCTTCTTCTCCAGCCATTAAGTATTGTACCATAGATGTAAATTAATTTTGGGAGAGTCATGAAGTAGGAAAGGATTCACTAGTAATTAATTGAAATTATAGACTGGGTACATAGCAAAGCAACAAACAACTTATCCAGAAACAGTGGAATAATAGAAGTAGTAAAGCACAATGGAAGTATAAATCAGATTAATTAGGTCACATATAGTTCAACCTTCCATTTAAACATCTGGCGGAGAAGATCTGGCTCACATATAGCTTTGGCATCCTCAATGCTACCTCCTCCTTCTATCTTCTGTAGGGCTGCTCGCACAGCCTGTGAGCATATACGAGAAATTATAATCTTTAAGGGCACACCCAATTATGACATTCCAAATTAATACATTATTAGCAGACTAACTTTCTGCACATGATAAGTTTACCTTCGCAGACATTTCCAGTTTTCCTTCTGTAAGGGTCTTGTCTAACACACTTGTTGACCTTGTATGGTTCGATTGAACTCCATACCTCTTTTTGAATGCTTCAACATCAAATGAAGCAGTGGAATCTTCCATCAGGGACAATATTCTGTATCAAAAGATAGGATGATCAACCCAAATATTTTAACTAAATGCCAGTATCGTCAAGTTATATCTTGAAGTTTGTAGCAAGTAAATAGTTTTATAACAAATGAACTAACCTCTTTTGCATCTTCGAATCAATCAAAGGCCTTGAACTATTAGTTATTCCAAGCATCGGCTTTACAAAGATTGCACTCTTGTTCTTACTGCTCACCGTATTTTGATGCTTAGATTTCACTGGGTGAGATCTACTATTATATGATGAACTACTTTTTCTCAAGGATACCTTGCTATCATCTGTGGTGACGATCCTTGAAACCTTCTCTGGGATAAGCTTACTTTTGTCCTTCAAAGGTTTTCTAGTCATATCCAAGATTTTTAGTTTCTTTAAGGGATTTAAGTCTTGTCCAGGAAATCCTTTCTCAACTTTCTTTGTAGATTTACAAACTTCATTACCACTGCCTGGTATTCCAAAAGGTTTTGACCTCATCACTTCAGATCTCTCTGTCACAAAACCTTTAGGAACCATACTTGTTTCTGGAGCAACCCTCTCCCCACCCAACTTCAGCCCTGAACTGTATTTCCTTTTTCTTCTTTCAGCCTCAGGAAATACTAAATGGTTTCTTTCTGGAGTACCCAATTCTAACACAATCGGATGCTTCCTGGGCAGCACAATGAATAGTCCATTATGCAATTAGTGCACAGTGAAGAATGCCAAAACTAATTTTGACGATAAGACAAGTGCACAAGGACAACTTACAGGCAATATATAAGAATTCGATTATTTGGTAGTAAATCATCCCAAGCTCTTGGAAAACCTTCAACGCTATATTCAAAACTGATTGCCCTGATGAAAGAAAAAAAGAATACAGAGAGTAAGAAACCAGGGGTTAAAACTTCATGAGATGACATGGCTCCTCTTAGGATCACATGTCTTCGTTTTTCAAGCCACATAAAGGATGCAAGGACAGTGTGATTACTTGGGTAAGCATTTTCTGTGATATGATTTAGGGCAGCGTCTACACATTGCCAGCTGCAACTCACAGACATTCTTATTTTCAAATTCCTTACAAGAACAGCACTTATGGGATGGGCAGGTAAATGCTTCCCCCGCACCAATTTTCGCATGTAGTTCTGCTTCGGTGTCTTTTTCCGAACAGAGCAGTTTTGCAACACATTCTGGATGGTAGAAACGGCCACAACCTCCAGCAATACAAGGGAAAACCTTGATGCAAACAATAGGTGAAGTTAGTTGTTCAGATCAATATACATATAACCTAATTTTCTTAAATTACTTGAAAACTAATATTATGAGAATTGTATAAAAATGGATGATACATGGTTGATTATAGCCACTATAGTATCAAAGTCAGATGAGAAAACAAGGAATTAAGCGGGGTTCCTATCAGTCCATATGACAATCAATATCACAAACAGACCAATTTTCTTTGAGGTCAGCTTAGACCAATCTTATAAACCCTCCTCAAGTCCTCATAATATCTTCCTATATAGATGCCATCATGTAATGTGCTGTTGTACTCCTTGTTTATAAAGTATGCTAAATCTTCAGCAACTAAACCATAAGACTCAGGCTGCATATGGCAGGATGAAATTATATTGGACTCCTGCAAAAAAAAAAAACTCCAGATTTAATGCATGTTAGTGGTTGTGATGGTCCAATTGACTTTCAAATTGAAGCTACAGTCTAGTAATTCAAAAGAACATTGTGAATTTTATATATGCAATCATTCTGTGTAAGAATAATATATCCTGCAAACTGCTACCAGGATCACCAAACTTTAATTATTACTTCAAGGAAAGCCTTTGATACTGCATTAAAGATACAGCAAAAAGCTCAGGAAAAACACTGACTATGATGTTGGGAGTGCGGTAATTAATAAAATCTTGAATAATAGAAATACCATACATCACATTGAAATGAATTGAGGTGTTACTCTCAGGACCCATTCAAAACTGAACAGGGAAAAAATGTTGTACTCTGGCAAATGTGGTTCTACATTGTCAAGATATGTTTACCTCAGCACTAGAAGATATATCAGAAGAACCCAAAATGCCACAAGCAAAGCATTGGTGCTGGTTATGTCGACAGTTTTTACACAAAAAGTTTGGCATTGTCTGCAAGCAACCAAGCACAACTCATATCAGATAGATGCAATTCAGAAGTAGAGTCAAAACAAATATATATACATGGTAGACTCATGCCTCAACTTCGGCTCGGGGATAACCAAGTGTTTCACATAAAGAATCCCCAGTATCTTTGGATGCATGGAAGGATCTCATGCAACTCCCTTGACAACTGTATCATACCAAAGTGGATCAAAGTTATAACCAAATAAAATAAAAAAAGTAAACATACTCAGCGAATTGACAGGTGCAATGAATGAATTAAGGTTTTAAAACTGACCAACACTTCACATTGTAAAAGAGATTGAGATAGCCTATGAAACAAATTCCTATGTACCCATCAATAATGTGTTGCCATCGCAAACTCATAAGTAAACCTATAAACCAGATGTCACTTACTCCAAAACCACTAAACAAAATTGTTTCCTTTCTAAATTTGCAAGGTTTCAATTCTCCTCTCACATATTCCAATAAAAAAAACAAAACAAGTAAGGCCAATATGATGAATGAGCTCAAGTTGTGTCTGGTAAAGCAGTGAAGTAGCAAAATAGAACTTACCTAATTTTATTTTCTTAGAAAGGAATATCCAGAAAAAATATCAATAAAGTCCAACAGCAACAATAATATGTGTCGTAAACAAGTTATTTGCCAATTATCACGAATTACAGTATAAAGTTATTTTTCCTAGTGCAGAAAGGAAAAGAAAATGTTTGTTAGAAAAGCCTGTACTTTTCACACTTTCAGCTCTTGTTGCAGATGTTCACTTTGCAATTTCAAATTCATTCATACTTTAGTGTGCCATTCTGTTTTGAAGCCAGAACTACTCAATGTTCCATCCAGCGCACGCTTCTTATCCCATATTCCACTCTCAAATGCAAATTTTCACATTCAAAAAGTATCTTGAACTAAGCATTCGTTCATTAATGGCTTTAAAGGATTATATGAACCCAAGGAAAAAGCAACTATATCAGGATAGCAGGACCATCAAAGATATGTTCACTAACATTGAGAGATTAAGGCCATACCCTAGAACTTCACCACCATTGTCACAAATTGCACAAACAGTATCGAAGATATTAGACTCTTCTTCATCATCATCACCGTCATCAATATCTTCATCAGCATCCTTATCTTTATAATCGTCAGTAATGAAGTCAGGTTTCTTTGTTGTTTGAATATCCTGATTATACAATCAAGAGAACCAACTTGAGATAACAGATGTAGTTATGACACAACAATAAAATAACAACATGGAGTTAAAATATGATGCACTGACCTCCCCGATGGGTTCCTTTTTGCTAAGATTCTTCATGAAAGAAATCAAGTACTGTAGAGGAGTTTAGTGACCAAGATGTTAGTAAATACATACAACGAATTCTAGATAGTGTTATGAGTCCAATAGGTTCACCAATGACATTATTAGTTTCTTAATAGCATTAACATTATCATTTTCTTGTAGTGATCATGGGTAGTTATTTTTTAGTTATTGTGATCATGGATAGTTATTTATTAGTTATGGGTAGTTTCAAGTATTGCGATCATGGGAAGCTACATGAGGTTTATGTTAGCTTGGGAGTTCAACCTATTTATAAGCTGGACATTTAATGAAGAGGACAATCAAGAACTATAAACAAAAACCAAAGCCGAAAGATTTTTATCAAGATCTTGCGTTCTCTCTAACAAATGCTACATGAGATCTTGCGTTCTCTCCAACGAATGTTACAACACCTATCTCATAACTCGATCCAAGCTTGGGACTATAACATAGAGAGTGCAAGACATTGCTCTAATCTGAACAATATAACAATATAATACTGACTAGAGATTACTATCCAACAATAATACATGAAAATCCCAGGAAATAAGGATTTTTTTTTGTGGAACCCAAGAAATAAAGATGTTTATTCAGAAAACAAAACATTGCTCTAATGTGTTTCTTCAGATATGAGACAAAACTTATTGCTACATACCTTTGATTTTTCCAAATCTCTATCCATTTCAATGGCTTTTTTAATAAGTTGCATCTGATCCAACAAGTCGCTTTCTGAAGGTTGAACTTCATATGAACTGCAAAACAAATAGTTGTGTTAAATGAAATCTTTTATTGATAAATCTTGTTGTTCAATACAATGAGAGCATCCATTTATATAGGGATTAACTCTATCTTAAATCGGAAATGTAATAATGCTAACCAACATAGAAATAGGAAATACTTGTAAGGGAAATAAACTAAACTTTGATATGCCCCTCATGTGCAAGCCGGACAACAAGTATTACACGTGGACTAAGAACAAATGTCAAATTCCAACTCCATGTTGTTGCGTTACTTGTATGCCGAAGAAATGACATTTTTTAATGATTCAACACTTCCCCTCACGTGTAGGACGAGACCTTTACACGAGTACCATAACAGGATTGGACGACTGTATGTAGGCCATAGCAGGATTGGACATTTACTTGTAGGCTTAAAATTAATATAGGGTGGAGGTGACAAAGGGACAATACCCGATAACAGCTTTGAAAAGCCTAAAAAGATATGGAGCCATTGGCTCATACCCTGATTTTACGGATGCATGATTCAACTTCAACTTTGACCAACTACATCAAGTGGGTGCAAAACACGCAAGTCGCATAACGACAATGCGAAAAAACTTCAAGCAACTACATTGCATAATGACGGTTCATACTTCTTCAAGCAACTACGTCACATAACGACGGCATGACAACATCTTCAAGTAAGCACGGAGATGGTGTGACCATGTTGATTTTACAGTCGCGCGAGAATGTGTGATGTTTAGGAAAATCATCAAAACCCGAACCTTACCCACCTGCTAAACCATATATTAACGAATTGACAAAGCAACAACTCACTAAAACTTGACCTAGGATCAACTAGGCTCTATACTATTTTAAATTCAACTATATATGGATAGATCTTGTAAAGCTAATAGGAAACTAGGAACATAAAATATTTGTAACCGGAAATAAACAGAACTCTAACAAGTTGTAATCATTAAAATCGCAGCAAATATGATATAAAGCTTTACATAAGAACAGACCTGAAAACTGTCTGTAAATGATTCCAGATTAATTCACCAGAGGCTTCAGGGTTCCACTTCACAAAATGAAGGCAGTGAACAGTGATCAAAGTAGTCCTGATGGTGTCTTCAAACCACTTCCTCGGATTCAGGAGGACGATCCAAATTTTGTCCTTGGTAAGCACAGCAATCTGAGGCTGAACATATGAGATTTCAAACTTCCAAGCTACTACCTGCTCACGCAGGCTTTGGAGCCCATCCTCTGCCATCCCAACTAAGAATACCTGGGAGCCACAGTCACCTTGCACCTCACCATTACTCCACTGAAGTGGCATAGCAGAAAATGAAACAAGTTCTTTCTGTTCATTGACGAAAATCTGAAAATAATAATCCGAGGCTTTGGAGCAATGTTCTTTCTGTTCATTGACCTCTCTGATGGGTTCCTTTTCTTTAGCGTTCTCCATAAAAGAAATCAAGTACTGTAGATAAATTTAGTGACAAGGATGTTAGTAAATACAAAATACATACATCAGATTCAACTTCAATATAGAGGTTATAAAACATTGCTCTCATTTGAACAATAAAATACAGACTAGAGATTAGTATCCATCAATATAGTACACAAAAGTCACAAGGTATTCGTATATGAGAGGAAACTAATTGCCACTAACCTCTGATTTTGCCAAATCTCTATCCCTTTCAGCTACTTTTTTTATTAGCTGCATCTGATCCAACAGGTCACTTTCAGAAGGTTGAACTTCATAAGAGCTGCAAAACAAATAGTTCTAATCATTAAAACCACCGCCAATAGGGTATCAAAATTTATATAAACCCCACCTGAAGACTTTCTGCAAATGGTTCCATACTAATTCTCCACATGCTTCAGGGTTCCTCTTCACAAAATGAAGGCAGTGAACAGTGATCAACGTAGTCCTGATGGTGTTTTCAAACCACTTCGTTGGGTCCAGGAGTTCTATCCAATTTTTGTCCTCGGTGAGCACAGCAATCTGAGGTTGAACGTCTGTGATTTCGAACTTCCAAGCAACTACCTGCTTAATCAGACTTTGGAGCCCATCTTCTGCCGTCCCAACTAAGAATACATGGGTGTCACAGTCACCTTGCACCTCTCCCTCACTCCACTGAAGTGGCATAGCAGAAAACGAAACAAGTTCTTTCTGTTCATTGTTGAAAGCGTGCAAATAATAATCTGAGGCTTTGAAGCAATGTTCTTTCTGTTCATTGTCTTTTTGTCTAGGATCCTCCATAAAAGAAATCAGGTACTGTAGAGGAATTCAGTGACCGGAATTTAGTAAATACATACATCAAATTCAAGATAGAGTAAAAAGCACTGCTCTAATTTGAACAATATAATATTAACGCGAGAATATTATCCATCAGTATAATACATGAAAATCCCCAGGAGTAAAATAATATGTTAATTCAGATATGAGACGAAACTAGTTGCCTCAAACCTTGGATTTTTTCAAATCTCTATCCATCTCAATGGCTTTTTTTATAAGCTGCGTCTGATCCAACAGGTCGCTTTCTGAAGGTTGAACTTCATATGAACTGCAAAACAAACAGTTGCAATCATTAAAATAACAGCAAATAGGATATCGAAACTTTATATAAAAACATACCTGAAGACATTCTGCAAATGGTTCCATATCAACTCTCCACATGCTTCAGGGTTCCTCTTCAAAAAATGAAGGCAGTGAACAGTGACCAAAGTAGTCCTGATGGTATTTTCAAAACACTTCCTCGGGTCCAGGAGTTTGATCCAATTTTTGTTCTCAGTAAGCACAGCAATCTGAGGTTGAACATCTGAGATTTCAAACTTCCAAGCGATTACGCGCTCAAGCAGGCTTTGGAGCCCATCCGTCCCAACTAAGAATACCTGGGTGTCACAGTCACCTTGCACCTCTCCCTCACTGCACTGAAGCGGCATAGCAGAAAACGAAACAAGTTCCTTCTGTTCGTTGACGAAAATCTGAAAATAATAATCTGAGGCTTTAAAGCAATGTTCTTTCTGTTCATTGGCCTCCCTGATGGGTTCCTTTTTTCTAGGATTCTCCATAAAAGAAACCAAGTACTGTAGAGGAATTTAGTGAGCACGAAATTAGTAAATACATACATCATATTCAAGATAGAGAGTAGAAAACATTGCTCCAATTCGAACAATATAATGCAGACTACAGATTAGTATCCATCAAGTTAATACATGAAAATCCCAAGGTATTCAGCTGCTTTTTTTATCCATCAATTAAATATCCACAGACCTTCGATTTTTCCAAATCTTTATCCCTTTCAGCTGCTTTTTTTATTAGCTGCATCTGATCCAACAGGTCACTCTCAGAAGGTTGAACTTCATATGAACTGCAAAAACAACTTCTGATTAAAAAAACTGCAAAACCAACAGTTGTAATCATTCAAACCAAGGCAAATAGGATATCGACATTTTAAATGAGAACCAACCTGAAGACTTTCTGCAAATGGTTCCATACTAATTCTCCACATGTTTCAGTGTTCCTCTTCAGAAAATGAAGGCAGTGAACAGTGATCAAAGTAGTCCTGATGATGTTTTCAAAAGATTTGCTCGGCTCCAGAAGTTCAATCCAATTTTCATCCTTGGTAAGTACAGCAATTTGAGGCTGATCGTATGAGATATCAAACTTCCAAGCGACTATCCGCTTATGCAGGCTTGGGAGCTCATCCTCTGCAGTTCCAACTAAGAATACCTGGGTGTCATGGTCACCTTGCACCTCTCCCTCACTCCACTGAAGTGGTAAAGCAGAAAAGGAAACAAGTTCTTTCTGTTCATTGACTAGAGTCTGAAAATAATAATCTGTGACGTAGTGTGGCAGAATTTCACCCTCTTCGTCGGAAGATACCATGATTTACCCACACTCAGCCTGTAACACTGACTATAGAGAGCATTTGAGTTAATGAGAGTAATCTAATATTACACAAAAATAGTGAAGCATACCTCTGATCAATAACCTAAGATATGCTTCACAAACATCAAATAATAGTATAATACTAACAAAACGGAGTGAAAATGATCAGAAAAATAAGCTCATTTCGATTTCTACTTGCTAAGTTTTCCTGCGTTTCTCGGCGACAAACAGCAATTTCACAAACAAAATCGGGAAAAAATCCAGAAAAAACAAGGAAATCTACAGAATCTCAGAAAATGCACATACAGAGCAGAGTGGAAAAATCGTGATCGCTGCAGACATGTGGTAGCCAAACCTACATTTCTACTTCTGAGGTTTTTGCATTTTCTCGCAAACCAAACAGCCATTTCACAAAACTTTTAAAAAAAAAAATCAGTAAATAACGGAGCATACCGATTCTAGCGAGAAGCACAATGCATAGCAGAGTAGAAAAATGGGTACAGCGGCGATGGTGTAGAGATTCAGAGAGCAAAACCTAGAGTTTCTTTTGAGGAGAGGAAAGTAGGAGGAAGCTGAGGGGTACACAGTGCAATTGCAAGCAATGTGTGTGAGGGGGAGGAGGACTGTCGTACACAAGAATACGTAGGCTTGACTGAAGCTGTTTTTGCAGTTTCAGGCAATGATGGGACGTTCACTTCTGTGTGGGAGGCTGTAGTTTCTTCCCATGGACCCTTTCTTTCTCTCTCGTTCGTTTTGGTAACGTGTCGTGGTCATGAGTAGGGTTGTAAAGTAATCAATTGAATGACATGTTCTCGAAATGGGAGAAACGTTATCAAACAATAAAAACCTAAACAATCTCAAAACACATTTATTTTTATCAGCAGTTCTTATTTATTTATTTATTTATTTTTAAGTGAGGACTGATGGTGATTTTATTTAAATTTTTGTAAAATACGTAGTAAAAGTGTATCTAGTATGATGAATTAGGACCTCAATAAGACAGGCACATAATGGATTTTCGGAGCTAGTCAATGGGTTGTATCGTTCGTTGTCCTAGCAACATACTCGAGTTTTACATTCTTGAGGGGTAATAAAATGGAACGACATTCCTCTACTAGTGAGTAAAGAGGGGTAGAGCCCAAGATCAAATTCATCACACACTGCGCGTCACTCCTCTGATCCTGAATCCATTGGAACGTGTGGAGAATGATCGTGCCTTTCACAAACTTCAGCCCTAGAGTCCCCAATAAAGTGTCATTGTTACCCTCCACAATACAACCTTGCTCACCCCTACACAACCAACTCCACCCTATCTGACCCGTATTTGGGAAGACGGCCCCATCAACGTTTATTGATGTCCAGTTATGTGATGGAGGGACCAGCCGACCTCCCTCTTAGGTCGTGGACTAGCACTGTCCGTCACTGCCCCTGAATGGGTCTCTCTAACTATGTCGGTGACTACGAACCATTGCATCCAGCATATCCACTAACTACGGTGTCTGATCCCACACAATCCCATTCCAAGCTTTCTAGATATTCCAAATCGTCATCGATATCCGAGTCTCGACCATCATGTCCGGAAGTGCCATAATCATAGTCAACTAAGTATCCAGTGAGTAGTGTGGGAGAATAGGAGATTGTAATTGGTGTTTGGCCCAAACCTCCTAGGAGAACGGGCAGTGAAGAAGTAGGTGGGAGGTGGTTTCCCAATCCATCTGACAGACTGAGCAGACCTTCGGAGTTGGGACATGTTTAGTCTAGAGGTTGGTTGTCACCTACAAATTTGACCACACACTCAAAGCCGTGGTTTCGCCTATTTTCAAGTACTCGTCCAATCCATCGACTGCAATTCCA
>JAYMTN010001986.1:0-11783 GCA_036897425.1 Erodium trifolium | reverse complement strand
TGAGTCCCACATCGAAAGTATGTGGATATATTGACCCCTTGATATACATCTTGATGGCTCCACCCATCAGTTCGAGCTTTTGGGTTGGATTGGGCTTTAACATCTCCTCTCTTCAGTCGTCGTCGGTGTACCCTGCCTTTATGGCCTCGTCTTCTGGTATCGATGTCGTCCTCTCTACCTCCTTTACCAATGACTCCCAACCCTCCAAACAGAGAGCCAGCCCCTACGGTTCTTCTCTCCGGTTTCCACCCCACCGGTGCAGCACCACACAACTTTACTTTCACCACCACCACCTCTTGTCAGCGTCGTCATCCTTGCCAATCCACGGGAGCCACAACTGACTGATGTCCTGCACGTGATCTCTCCCCAACCCCACTCTATTTGACAACGACTGACGGAGGATCTAGAACTATCCGGCCAGCAGGGTTTAGGATCTGGGGCGAGACGACAAGGTGGTGTATCGTTCCACGACACCCTAGGTCAATTTACCCCGACAACGATTCAAGACGGCATGTTGATCGATCTCCTTCGTGCGAAACATCTCAGGTTGATCTAGACAACAAGATTGTAGAATCTATAGACTATAGTTTCTTATGTTCGTCGTTATGTTTACTTGTTCGCTTTTATTTTGAATTTATGTTCGTTCTGTATGTTTATGACTTTTTTTACTCTGTTGGTAAGACATTAGAATTTGTTTATGTTTGTTTAAAATGTAAATTATACGTTTTCTACGAATCCAAAAACGTCGGATCATCTACAAAAATCCCATGCATATCCTAAGACACTTGGTCTTCGAGCCAAATTATATTACTACTGACCAAAAAGATTAATAGAATTTTTGATCGCCCGTTCCGAATAAGAAGACCAGACAGAAATCCCTCTCCAGTGGCATATATGTAAAACAGGAGAACCCGAGGGCCAGATTTACATCCATTTCGCACGCGCCTTCTCTCTAATCTCACCCGGCAAAAATTCCCAGGAAAATTTTCAAACGAGAGAGAAAGCGAAAGAAAATTCGATCCAGCTACTCACTCCATCACCATTCACCAACCAATCCTCGACACAAACACTGTCTCAGTCTCTCTGAAAGCAACTTCTCCCTCACATTCCCCTCCGAGCCGTCCGTCTCTCCCACCGCTTCCCTTTCTAGGGTTTGAAAAACACATATATTCCCTCCTCCTCAGCAGATTCCAATTCGCTTTTCTCTGCGATCTCTCGATCCACTTTCTCTTCTTTGCTTTCCCAAGCCAAGAATCTGTCATTTCCTTTCCCTCTCAGAGATTCCCTTCCCCATCCCCTCTTTTCAACCCCCCAAAACCCCACTTTCAACGATGCCTGTTGCTTCCTCCATTTCCATCTCTCTCTCCCTCCCTCTCCTCGTCTTATTCCGGCGACTTCTGGGTTTCTTCTTATATAGCCTCCTCCCCTCTCCATGGCTCCTCCAGCTCGCGTCAACCACCTCGCTCAGCCTTGTATTTACGGTAATTCTGCGTTTTGCCCTTAAGGTGTTTGATGAAAGTCCTGAATTGAACTTGTATGTTCACTTTTTTGAGTTTTGAAGGGTTTTACTTCGTTTATTTGTGAAAGGGTGATCTGGGTTTTATTTGGTTTTTGTTCCTTCATTGATTTTTACTTTGTTCTGTTTTTTTTTTGTTTTTTTTGGACTTTTTGGTTTGGGATTGTTGTGGTGAGCAGGGGACTTTGTTTCTTCGTTCGCAGAGAGGAAATCCCCGTTTATGAAATGGCTCAGCAAGCTTTTTAAGAGTAGTGGGTCGAATCGTGGCCGGAATCCGCAATTTCTCGGGGAGGAAAACATGGTTTGGCGTGCGCCATCGACATCTGTGGTAATATACTACACTTCCTCTGTTATCCTGTTCTGATTGCTTGATAATGATGAATTCGTATGTTGTTATGGTTAAGCGATCCTGTGTGAGCTATGTGGCAAAGCTGTAAATTTATGTTCAAATCATCATAAATTGCAAGGTCTCTTGCAGCCTTGAGTTTCTCAAACTGCTTTTTTGTAAAGTGAATTTTTTTAACGCATTCTTAATATGTTGGACAATTGCATTTCTTTTCAACTTTTCAGGCATAGTGATCCAGGATTTGTTACTTTGTATAATGGTCCTCTGATTTGTATACAATGAATTCAACATGTTCTGTAGCAACTAATGTGAAAGTGCCACCCGAAAAAATAATAATTTTATTTTACAAATCCAATTGCAGTGATCTAGATTGCTCAATCTGTTTTGACCATTCTGACAATCATCTTGAGGTTTATATTTCATCCGGCCTTGTACGGTGCTCTATATGGGGCAATGCCCTAGTTTTATGATTGAGCATAGACAAATTGGCTAGCAATGTGCATGCTGTGAGATATAATCATGGCTATCTCCACCTCGGGGGTAATTTGTGCCTAATATGGATTAGTCAGTTGGCAATGCATTCTCAAATTACTTCTGCCCACATCCGTAAGAAATGGCAAATCACATTTCATTTTTACCATAGGGTTGTATGGCGTTTATGTTTGTTGTTTGTTGAGCACGCTAAGATAATTTCTTAACTGTAAGTTTAATTGTAGCAGGATGACCGCTCCAGAGCTAGAACTGGGAAAGAGAAGGAAGAATTAGACCATGCAATTGCACTTTCTTTGGCAGAAGATTTGAAAAGACCACATGGTTGGTTTTCTAATGTTAATGACTTTGGTTTCTGCTTTCACCACTCTCATCTCTCTCTATGTATATCACTCAATATCGAGTGTTCAAAACTTTTCAGGACACAGATGGCGAACTGATAAAGATGAAGATCTTGCTAGGTCACTTCAAGACAGCTTGAACTCATCTGCTTATCCTCCTTATGCCCCTACACAATATCATCCTAGAGGATACAGGTAAGATTTTCTACCCAAGCTGTCCTGATCGATGACACACTTGAAGCAGAACATGTGCCTGTTTCAGACATTAGTTATCAAATTATCATCAGTTTGGGTTAGAAAGGAACAATGTCAGTAGCTATAGTCTTAGGGCAATCAATTTGTTTTGCCTGGCTGTATGCTTAACCTGAATTAGCCAATGGCTGTTCAGCCTGGTGCTATTTGGTACATACTCATTTAGTACCAATACATACTCATTTTGTACGTACATGTTTTTGCCTGAAAGATAGGCATATGATGATGGAGCGTTCTTGTATCAACAAATGCAAACATGAGAAACAGTATAACGCAATTATTGCAAACAAATAACACTATTTAAGGTTTCTAGGAACTTGGATCTATACAATGGCCTGCCTGACTTGTTTCACTGACCAATAAGAAGTTGTTCATATCCCTTCTAGTTCTTGTATGAACAAATGCAAACATGAGAAACAGTAATCTGCAGTTACTGCAAAAAAGTACACTAATTAAGTTTTCTAGGCACTTGGATTTATACGGTTGCCTGCCTGACTTGGTTGATTGATCACGAAGAAGTTGCTCATCTACCTTCTAGTTTTTTGTTGTTGTTGTTGACTGGTTAATGAATAATTCTTGTATAAATAAACCTTGCAGATTGTGTGGTGGATGCAACCGTGACATAGGCTATGGCAATTACTTGGGCTGCATGGGAACTTATTTTCACCCTGAGTGCTTTTGTTGTCGTGCGTGTGGCTACCCAATTACTGAACATGAGGTACTTCTTTGATTACCCAATTAATGGGCCATGATGAATATGACCATGCAAGTTATATTTATTTATTTTCATCTCTCTCACTATCTTTTTTCTGTCAATCCAAGTTTTCTCTGTCAGGGAAGGATCCTTATCACAAGTCATGTTTTAAGGAGTTAACCCACCCGAAATGTGAAGTCTGCCATCAATTTGTAAGGAAAAACTTCTTTGTTACATTTCTGCTTTATTATGTTGCTGTAAATCACTTCAAGCAGCCATTATGCTTACTTTTCATATCACCTTCAGTACCATCTATGAAGTCAATGCCATTTTCATAAGTTTGTATGATTAGGAAAATATGGGCCTAGTTACCTGCTTAGTACAGTTGCCATGCCCTACTTGCAGCTTTTGACAGGATTTACTCATGTTCTGGCCTTAAACTCATCACAAATTAGCATTTGTGATTGATCTAGCTTCTTATTAGAGTTGAGTTACATTTTGTAATTTTACACAGTTATGAAATTATTCATTCTATTAGGCATATTCAGAGTTAGAACACGGCTTGTTCTCATTTTTCTATACCAATGGAGGTTGAAAAAGATCTGTACAACTGCATTCTGTTTAGCATATCAACTTAAGACTATTTAGTTACTTTATCAATTTGTTCAGTACATACATTAATCGCATAGAGTATCTTTCAATTTGTATCAGATCCCAACAAACGCAGCTGGTTTGATCGAGTATAGGTGCCATCCATTTTGGTCCCAGAAATATTGTCCAGTCCACGAGCATGATAACACAGCTCGTTGCTGTAGTTGTGAACGCTTAGAGGTACTAAACTTAACCACTTTAATGTTTCACCGTTATCCACAAAGCGTTCTTGAAAATGAGTTGCCTTCAATCTTCGTCAATCATTTTTTATTTTTCTTTCTAAAACTATTTTTCTTTCTGTTTCCTCAAGTCATGGAATGCGAGATACGTTTCCTTGGGAGATGGACGAAGTTTGTGCTTAGAATGCATGGAATCTTCTATTATGGACACTGGCGATTGCCAACCGCTTTATCATGCCATCAGAGACTATTATGAAGGAATGAACATGAAACTAGATCAGCAAATTCCTATGCTTCTCGTTGAAAGACAAGCGCTCAACGAAGCCATTGTGGGGGAGAAGAATGTAATACACAGTCACTTGCTCTATATCTTAAGCACTTAAGTTGTGGAGTTAAAGCTGATTTATGGTTCATTATCTGCAGGGGTACCACCATATGCCTGAGACAAGAGGTCTATGTCTTTCAGAAGAGCAGACTGTCACCAGTGTATGATACTATATCTTTGTATATGTTGATTTATTTCTTCCTTTTGAATAAAAATAGAAAATATACGAAATTTTCTTTGCCGCTTGTTTGGCATCTAACTTTCTTATGTACAGATACTCAGAAGGCCAAGAATTGGAGGGCACAGGCTTATAGGAATGAGAACCCAGCCTCAAAAGTTGACTCGAAAGTGTGAAGTCACTGCTATTCTTGTTCTGTACGGCCTCCCAAGGTAATGTTTAATGTCAACTTCAGTTTGTTTTCTGATGCTTCCCGTTTTTTTAACAGGTGAGAAACATGCGGAATTCTTGTGTAACCCTTAAATACAAGGAATAATTACAAATAGCTAATCCAAACTATACGCCTTTTGCACATAACTATCTCCGGTTTATAACGTTATTTACAACTCCCCCTATTTTCATTTTCCCTCACGTGTTAAATATGGTTACCGTAATTATTTGATAATTTGGTGAACAGTAAAGGGGATTCTAGTATTTTTTTTACTTTCAAAATCTACTGTACAGTGACCATATTTAACACCGTGACGAAAAATGGAAGTTAAGGGAGCTGTAAATAACGTTTTAAAGTTGGGGGTAATTACGTGCAAAAGGCGTATGGTTCGAATTAGCTATGTGCAATCATCCCTAAATACAATGCACGAAAAAGAAGGGAATATAGTTAAATGCTGATGGAATTAGTATAATCAGATAGATAAGAATCCCACTAATGGTGATAAGCATATATTCCACTTTTAAGTCAAGAAACGCGTTATAATCTTGTCATGCTACTAATGTTATATTGAAAAAAAACTTTGAGGCCTCTGTTAAGAATTTGTTCTCAACTATAAATCGATTAGCACTATTTTTTTAGTCTCTTTCACTGTTGCTCAATGCAGATTACTAACAGGGGCTATTCTTGCTCATGAGTTGATGCATGGCTGGTTACGCCTCAAAGGTAAAAACCCTGTCACTTTCTCTCTGAAAAATACCTTCTCAAGCAATTCATTCCAATGGAAGCTTTTAAACCCGCAGGCTACAGAAATCTTAATCCAGAGGTAGAGGAAGGTATCTGTCAAGTGCTTTCGAACATGTGGCTTGAGTCTGAAGTAATGCCTGGATTTAAAAGCATGCCATCGACATCAGCAGCGGCATCATCATCATCCTCGTCATCAACATCAACTTCCAAGAAAGGTGGAAGATCTAACGTTGAGAATAAACTCGGTGAGTTTTTTATGCACCAGATAGCTCATGATGCTTCACCGGCTTATGGAGGAGGTTTCAGAGCTGCTAATGCAGCTGTTAATAAATATGGTTTGCGACGCACCCTGGATCATATCCGCTTCACTGGAAATTTCCCGTTGTGAGAATGAATATGATGATGAACTAAATTTCGTGAGCTCTTCGATCTTGGTTGAAGAAAAGAAAGATTGTGATGTGATGAAGTTTATCTATCCCCTTTGATTTTCTTGGGGTGACTTGAGCATACATGTATTGAATAACTCTTGAGTTGTAATATTGTGCATTTCTTTATCCCCATAAAAAAACATAAGAGCAATTGCTCATGTTCAATGCCTACTTTCTTTTGCTTCAATGTTAATTATCCTTATTCCTTTGCTTTCTTATAAACACTCTTGATGATTAACCACAAATGTTAACTATATTAATTGCATTGCAAGCATCAACCATGACTTGAAGGAGTTTAAAACTAGATGAAAAAACAAAACCACCCACTTTAAAATCAATGCTGGGATCTTTAATCTAGCATAGCAGTTCTAACTCGAGTTGAATGCAACATTTTAGTTGACTGAAAAAAAGGTTTAGAGTAAGCGAGGCGAAGAATTATTCGTCTGCTTAAGTTTCCCATTGCGTGGTCCCTTATGTGTTCTTGTCATGTAACACGTGACAATTTCCCCATATAGGACTAATACGATTGTGAAAGACTGAGCGAATTTTCTTGTAACATCACTATTCACATGGGAATATTACTCACAACGTTGTAGACATTCAAAAAATGGTCTCTATATAAAAAACTAGAAAAGGATATTGTTGTCTATCAATAATGAGAAATGTAAAATGGAATGTTGGTTTGGGCATTGAAGGAGCAACTTAAGACTTCCATGGAAGTATAATAAAAGTCAGCCTAAAAGCTTGCAGGATGTGTAAAGGGGAAAAGCAAGAGGAGTTGCGAGTTACAAGTAACAGAATCCCACATCGGAGAAAAGAAAACAAGGCAGGGTTGGTTTCATCTATAAAAACTGATTTGTGCTGAGAGGAAAAGCATACCTTTCTCGGCCTTTTGGCTAAGATCAAGTGTAGTATCTGTTCTTATCAGTTTAATATCTGATAGTGGGCCATCGGCCCACACGATATTAAATTAATTTTTATTGGGGGAGGGCCCGCCACAGTAGCTTGCTACTGGGATCCTCGAGAGTCGCCTATGCGTTGCACTACTGCATTGGCCTGGCTCACCCCTCCGATTGAAGTCTAATTTTCCCATGCATGGGGCCCTTCACAAGCCCAATTGTTTCTCACTTTGGCCCATGAGTGGAGACGGTTTTTTCTGTTCTTATATTTACAGTTCATATTGATTAGTTCTTATATTTACAGTTCATTTATTTATTCTAGTTTTTGTTTTATATTTATTTAGGAGGAGATAAAATAAAGTTTTTTTTTTGAAATAAAGTTTCATTACTAAAATAACAAATCTTACAAACCGAAAGACACACACCAACCAACCGATACAAGCGTTACGCTTAAAAAGACGACAACTACCTGTTGGTATTTCCTATCGACTCTCCGGATAGATCCATCGATAGGAAGACACGATCGGACACGCTACCAGAGACAACAATCAAATCTACCGGAGATTTGAGATTCCGATAGAAAGAATAAAACAAAGTACAAATACAAACAAAATAAATAAACACGATAACTGAATTACTCGCCGCCGGCCTACGAAGTCAGGAGTTAGGGTCGGAACAAGGGACCGAAGTATACGACGTTGAAAGGCGCATATATGAAATTCTTGAAATTATCATACGTGCACATATTTTAAGAGGTATTTGTACTCGCAAACTGATCGAGTTCTTCAAGCTCAATTGTAGTGAAACGAAGCTCAATTTTTGATATTTTTCGAATCCATGTTAAACCTTAGTTTGTTTTAGCTTGTTTTTGACTTGATACAACTCGTCTGAAACCAGAAAGATATATTGAAGGAGAAGAGATCAACCTTACATAAAGTCAAAATTGAAACAACATAAATTTGAGGAAGACATCTAAACTTACATCTAACACGCCTGTACTAAAACAATACTTATACGAGTGGCAAAATTGAAAATTTCCAAAACCACTAACAATACTCTCAATCAATCTATAGTAACTCCAACAGATCTTCCTGACTTGACCCTGACAAAACATAAGGTCCAGTGTTTCTCATGTCTATTCCTGAAGACCAAAATACCCCTTTGCCTCTTTCAGGTGCAGCAGCCTCCCCTCCCGGCATTGCCTTGCCCGTTCCCGACATTGATGCTCTTGCCCTGAGGCACCGCTTGGGACGACGTCTCCTGAGCAGCCAGCGCCTTCTTGCTTATTATGTGGTAGATATCTAGCAATAATGTCTGGAACGCCTTCTCCACGTTATGAGCTTCCAATGCTGAAGTCTCCAGGAAGGAGAGGCCCTCTTTCTCGGCCAACGCTCCGGCGTCTTCAGAAGCGATGGCTCTCAGATGATTCAGGTCAGACTTGTTCCCGGCCATCATGATCACAATGTTGGAGTCTGCGTGGTCTCTTAGCTCCCGGAGCCACCTCGTTGCATTCTCAAAGGTTTGCCTTTTGGTTATGTCGTAAACCAAGAGCGCCCCTACAGCACCTCTGTAGTAAGCGCTGGTGATGGCTCGGTACCTCTCTTGGCCTGCGGTGTCCCATATCTGTGCCTTTACAGTCTTCCCCTCTACCTGTGTCGAACAAACACGATTAGTTTAAACGCAGACTATACCTTGCTAATGTAGCCACAGTTATGCCTAGAGAAAGAAGATGGAGATAAATCAGTTCGGGTTTCCGAAGAGCGTTACTTAAAGTTTGTTAATTTATTCATCCCAATATGCCTGCAAGTTCCTTTTACAGGAAATTTCTATAAGTCCTACTAACTCAATGCAATTTACTATGTGTCATTGCATTTGTTTTGTTCCAAATCTCTCACATTCCATTAAATATGTATCTCCTTGTAACAAGTTCAAGAAACAACATTGACTGCATAAAAAGCTATCGTCCTTAAAGGGTTCTTAATGCAAACAATAAGGTCAACGCAACATAATTTTAAGGGTTAACGGTAATAACACACCCTCCACGACCTTTCAATTTCAAAAACACATTGTAGAGGTGAAACAAATTGTCACCTTTCTCATAAAAAAAACCCACTGATTTCGTTAATTTGGGTCACGTTTTTGCACATGACTGCACATATTTGCACGGGGTAACGAAATCAGTGGTTTTTTTTTGCATTTATGAGAAAGGTGACATTGTGTTTCTGTTATGACAACACTTCTATAGTGTGTTTTTGCAAATCAAAGGTCGCCGGGGGGGTGTTAATGACGTTTATCCTAATTTTAAACATGGGATCGTGCTACTGCTAATCGAATGAACCCATCTGATACACACAGATGATTGTATTGGGGAGAAAAGGTCTTCCTGTGAGGAGTAACAAGTGAAACTCATGAATATACAAACATATTGAACAATGAACACCACTATGACCCCAAAAGACTAGTTTGGTTAAGTCATTAAACCAAGTTGCATACCAATACTTCCTTAACACCATATATATAGAACCAAGACTCACATTGGTAAATTAATATGAGAACCTAATGTACCCAACCCAACCCAAATGTCTAATCAATAGTATTTTTTTTCACTCTTCAGCCATAGCTACAATCAATTCCACTCTTAACTTACAAAGCTCGAAGCCTGCTATGGCCAACACATACTGTTTTCAATGTTCAACTTCCTCAAAATTCAACGAGATCAGTTCTCAATTGGGTTTCCAACATATAAGAATCATGGATTGGGCATTTCTCTTGTAATCACAAATTGGTTATCGAACAATGATTTGTGCTTAAATGTGGCATCATCAACATCGAATTCAATCGAAAAATTAGGGTTACGTACCTGAAGAGTCCTGGTAGCGAATTCAACTCCGATGGTGGATTTCGATTCCAAGCAGAACTCGTTTCTCGTGAAACGGGAGAGAATGTTGGATTTTCCCACACCCGAATCGCCGATCAATACGATTTTGAAGAGGTAATCGTACTCGTGATCCACCTTGTACGCCATTAACGCGATGCGAAGCTCTGATCTCTAAACCTACACACCAACATCATCATCACCCATTAACGAACCCGATTACAGAATCCCTAGGCTACGAGAAATTTCTGATACGTGATTGAGAAATAGGGGAAGAAACTAACCATGAAAATGAGAGGTGTATCGATTGATCGATGGAACAGAGTAGAGTGAACGAAGGACATTCGCGAGGAGCAACAAAAAACAGAATAACTTACGGAACGGCAGCGAAATCGGGCTCCTATGTCGTCTCGGATCCCGTTCCGGGTTTTTATTTATTATTAGTTTTTATTTTATGACCATAATTATGGTCGTTAACAATTTAAGAAGTCCGACTACTTGATTAACGTGAGTGAGGATGAGGATCCTAATTTTTTTTTTTTACTTACCTGAAGGTGGGATAGCAACCAAAACTGGGAAATAGAAGGAGTCTCAAGACCATATAAGAGGAAGATGGCCCATAAGAACGAAAGTAATGAAAGCAAGTGGTAAAGAGAAGGCGGGACAATGCTATGCCCGACCAACCAAATGAAGAAATCGTCGAAGTTTTTGGGAACCGTTCCACCTACTCGCCTGTTGAGGGATGATCAATAGGCGAGGGCTCAACAACAACCTCGCCAGGGCAAATGAGATGACCTGGGGTAGGGGGAGGTCCGGAGAGAGGCTATCCTCCGAGACCTGGGGCGATCGGTGCTAAGACGTCTCGGGAAATCAACAAGAGCAACGCAACCTATTTACTTTTTCTATTGATATAACTGGTTTCATTTTAATCTGAACTGCAGTTTTTGGTTTTATGCTGCTAGGGAATATCTTTGAATACCTTTGACATGGAGGGTATGTATCCTCTCATACATGGTGCTGATGCCCCAAATGTAACAGCTGGTTATGATTCGTCGGATTCTAGGTAAGCCCCTCTTAGCCATTGTATATGAATTATATGCTTGACGATAATGTACCTTGTAAGCTTACACAAATATGAAAATTCCGCAGGTACTGCATCGAAGGATCCTTGAATTCCACCTTGGTGAGGGGAAAGGTACTCGTTTGTGATGTAGCGAGCGACGGAGTTGCTCAAATTGCCTCTGCCTACGACCTTGATAACCAACCTCAGTGATCCAAACGAGATCTACAAGTACCTGAACACGACCAGGTGCTTTATTCAATTTAGGATACAGTACCAAGAAACTAAAATGTTCTGTAATGGCGTGATGTTTGTATGGACTGATTGAGTGTTGTCGTGTTTGGATGTATAGAAAACCTACTGCTAGTATCAGTAAGAGTAATGAAGTGAAGAATCTTCTAGCCCCATATGTAGTTTACTTCTCTGCAAGAGGGCCTAACCCAATCACACCCGACATTCTTAAGGTAATTAACCTTGTTCTCTCTGTTTATCTCAATTGTAACTGTATAGTGTTGATTGCTTATCTGATCTTGTGGTGACTGGCTTCATTACAGCCTGATCTTACAGCTCCGGGAGGGGACATTTTGGCCGCCTG
>JAYMTN010001985.1:0-11784 GCA_036897425.1 Erodium trifolium | reverse complement strand
CGGAAGATCCTAGAAGACTGAGGCGTGGTGAACGAGAGAAAAGATAGGGTTTGGTTGGTATAGTTTGTAGTTATGTATTTATAGAGAACTTAGATGCATTTTAGGGTTCTTTTAATAATTGGGTTGGCTGAAAAATATTGAAAAGGATGTAAAAAGACAATGGGCTGAAAGTTGTACAATTGGTCGGCCCAGTCTCGTGAAAGACAGCCTAGTGCTGCTACAGTACCGACCGGTTTGGTGACCGTCGGTTTTTTGATATACGAACCGTTACCCACCCGTTACTACGCCGGTTTGCTTATTTTCAAACCGTCCCCGACAGTGGTCGTCCCGGTTCGGGTATTCCGGTGATGGGGACGGCCGGTGACGGCCGGTTTTCGGTGATGGGCGGATATTTGCACAACCCTATCTATAACTAATAATTTCTGTACCTTAAGTACGTCTTCTGAATGGCCTAGGACGATGGGATATCGCAGTAGCTTGGATGATTCTGAAGATGAATGACCACTCAATCCAAATCGTCGACGATTTCATACTATTCCAATTGTCGAACGCATGCAACACTCTGTCATCCGACGATTGGACGATTCTGAAGGCGAATGGTAACCGTTGTGTTTATTTTTCTCGGATTACGAGTTACGTGTTACAACCTCATTAGCTGTTGATAACTTCAATATAGTATCACCGCCAACGTCAAAATAGATAAAATGTTGTTCGCTTTCAATGTGAATCGTCCACCTCTTAACTGACTTACATAATTTCGCCAAGCAAAGCCCATAAATGTAAATACTCTTGATATCCATTCGTAATTTGAATTTTAATGAGAAGCTCATGTTTACTTCTTTTATTAATATTTCTCCTCACATTGAGGAGCCCATTTATTTATTTTTGTCCATTTGTTATGAGCATAAACACCATTGAATGATATGTTAATGACTTTGCCTTTATTTCACACCACAATAATTAGCAAAGTTGCCAATCTTACCGTTACAACCTTAACGCGTGCCTGTACAAATCTAGGCCTCATAATAACAACGGATTAAGTAGTTAAGTAAGCAATCCACGATTTTAGGTAATAAATAAACAATTTTTAAGGAATCTAGATATTTTGTCCTAATATGCAAAAAAAAAAAAAAAAAAGCAGGAGAAAAAGAAAATAATAATCCCACGGGTTCCGTTACTATACTGTCGGTGGCAGAGAAAAGCGATGGTAATCATGAAAAGATGCACCAAACGAACGGTCGGATCGCGGCATAAGTAGCGGCGAAAGCTTTAATGACTATCGATCGTACAGATTGTGCGCGTGGGCCCACAAGAGGACACGTATCCAAAGTGATGGACATCGATCCAGTTGTACAGGTGTCCACAGGAGATGCTATCTTTAGCTCATCACTCACCACAGAGAGAGAGAGACTCAAGTCAAGACAGCCAAGAAAGCTTAGCCTAGCGCTGTCGCCTGTGATAATGGCTGCTTGATGCTCTTCTCCTCCATTAACTTCTTCTCGAAACTTTCACTATCATCCAACCCATAAAGAAGACAACCAAGGGGAGGATTTGCTCACCTGACTCGACTTTCCATTGATTTAGATCTGGGATTCAGCTAAAGCTCTCTTGTGCTTTGGACCACACCCATTGCAACCCAGATCGATGAGGCCTCACGGAGGACAGAGGCCGGCGATTCCAGCTCTGCTGCTATTGCTTCTCCCCGTTATCTTGGATCACGCTTCGGCTTCTGTGGTCCCGGTATGTAGTTTTTGGCTGTTTGGCTGGTTTCCATTTTCTCGGGAATATTTGGTGGGAAAAGGGTCGATGATTGTTTTTAGTTGATTTCCTTTCCTCCTCTTTTTTGTTACTGAGCTGTTTTTTGCTAATGGGTGTGTTACGATGAGAGCTCTGGTTCCGTGTTGTTACCTGAAATTCTTATCCTGGTCAATTATTTTTATTGCCCGTTTTTATCATACTCTTGTTTGTTTACTTTTGGTTGTTTGATTGTTGTTAATGTAGAATATTTGATCATTGGATTGTATGGGAAATAGTTTGAGTTGGGTAGAAGAGTTTGCAGATCATAGGTGTGTCCTCGGTGAAGGAAGTGTTTAATATAGCTAGGACGGAAGAATATGAATTGGGTTTTGATTTATTCATCTGGAAAAAATTCAAAAACCCAGCTCGACTCTAAATATGGTGATAAGGTAGCTACTGTGGAAGAAAACGTCCTAGAGAAGGACCTAAGACTAGGTATTTTCAGGCTTAGACCCAAGAAAGGTCTTTGGTATCTGGAGATAGATTGAGACCGTGGAGGTAGATTAGGATAAGTATGATTAGGTCATATGTTGATGTTATTTACATCAAATGATCAGAATAAATGAAGATAATAGCGGACTTAGATGGGAATTCAACATTATTGACTATAATAGTGCTTTAGCCTTTAGTCTTGATCATCAAATATTCTACTCATCTTTAAGTCAAATGTTACTGAAATCAAACCCAAACCCGTCTCCTTTATGGTATTTGTCGACATCACCTGACATTTTATCAGCATACACACTAGGTTTACTTTTAGAAAACCTTAATTGTCATATATGATGACACAACTCTATTCCTGGCCTGCCAAACTTAAATAGAGCTTGGTCATTTTGTAAAATGTTTGGTGCTCTGGGTGCTGGCATTTCAAACTGTTCAGCTTTACTCCTGGATATCGAAACATGTTCTATTAAAATGTCTATTCATTGAGTGTGAGGAACTCCGTCTTGTCAACGCATGTATCCACTCTTTGATCTTAACCTAATCAGAGCTCTGCCTTGTGCAGTCATGGAATACTCCAAAACCAAGGCACTCAAATCTGCTAAAGAGTGCTTTACGTCGCGAAACTGTAAGTTCTCTGTTGAGCATACATATTCAAATAATTTTGATTTGTGAAATCCTTTGTTAACTTACTTCTATGTTTATCAGTCATATGAAAAGCAGTCAGATTTCTGGGTTCCTTTGGCTGACGAGGGATGGAGGCCGTGTGTCGAGTCTACCGCCCCGTGTGAGTGAATAAATAGAAGGCTTAATTTTTATTTTTATTTGTGTGACTCTTCTATATCCCGCATCAAGCAGTCAGACATAATTTGTTAAACAAATACCTTATCTGATGTTTGTGCTCATAATTTTCCTATCATTGTTTCACCCTTTCCCAAGGCAGCAGCACCGCAGATCTCTAAGGGATATATTCAGGTTTTTCTGGATGGAGGGCTCAATCAGCAGAGAATGGGAGTAGGTGGCTTTAGATTTCTGTAAATTTATACCAAAGAGCTGAGAGAATAATGCCATAACATATATTAGATGTACTCTTGTTTGCTTCCAATTAATCTGTTTTGACAATGTAAGTGAATTTAGCTTGCCTTATTACAGGTATGTGATGCAGTTGCAGTTGCCAAAATATTGAATGCAACACTTGTCATCCCACATCTTGAAGTCAATCCTGTTTGGAAAGATACAAGGTACTTCTTTGCGAAGCAATATCTATCTCCTTGTCCTTGGTCCTCAAATTCTTTCATCTCAACAATTTAATGGGAGGTGTCTTACTGATGTTTTGTTTTCCCTGCAGCTCATTCATGGATATATTTGATGTGGATCACTTTATTAATGTATTGAAAGACGATATTTCTATAGTTAAAGAGTTGCCTGAGGAACTCTCCTGGAGCACAAGGGAGTACTATACAACAGCTATTCGATATAGCAGAGTGAAGACAGCACCTGTTCATGCTTCAGCTAATTGGTACATCGAGAATGTCTTACCTGTATTGCAGAGGTTGGTTCTTGTCCAAAAAATCCTTTTAATTTTCCTATAAGTTGGACAGGTACTGTTGTCTATATAATATGCATTCTACTCGCCACTGCCATGACAAAAATATCGTTTGGCTTCCATTTGAGAAATTTGTTTGTGAAAGTGGGTTCTTAATATTTGACATATTTTTATGTGGTCCAGTTATGGAATTGCTGCGATTGCTCCCTTCTCTCACCGTCTGGCTTTTGACAACTTGCCAATGGACATTCAACGTCTGCGCTGCAAAGTTAACTTCCAAGCATTAGTTTTTGTTCCCCATATTAGAGAACTAGGAGATGCTCTTGTCAGGCGTCTTCGATACCCTCATCTAAAAACCAGAGAGCTTGGCGATGAGGACCTAGAAGAGATTACTGATGTAGATGAAAACGATGAGGACCACCTACAAGAGATCACTGATGTAAATGAAAACATTGAGAATCCTCAAGAGGTTACTGATGTTTATGAAGAACAGAGTCCTGGAAAGTTTGCTGTACTGCACCTCCGGTTTGATAAGGTATTATGTTCTTATGTGGCATATACTTGTATTTATTTCTTAAGGAATACCCATCGATGATGGAAGCCTGCTTAATGTCCTAAATGAACATATTTCTCTAGTTGAATAGGTACTAAGCAGGCCTGCATACCTAAAACTCTACCTGTATACTTCACTCATTCTTTCACCTCTAGTACTTGTACAAGGGATCCTAATGCCATGAGTTGCCATGCAGGCAAGAATAGAAGATTGTAACGTAATCCATCTGTTATTGATTTGCACAATTACAACCCATTGCAAGTACGAGATATTTATGTGATATTTTCCCTCTGAGATGCCATCATGTATTCTTGATTAATTCTTCTGATTTGTCCATAACTGTATTGAGCTTGTAATGTAATCCATCTGTTACTGATTTGCACAATTACAACCCATTGATTCCATCATGTATTCTTGATTGATTCCTGTGATTTGTCCGTAACTCTTTAATTTTGTCTATGTGCAGGATATGGCTGCCCATTCAGCATGCGATTTTGGCGGGGGTAAGGCTGAGAAACGAACTCTGGCCAAGTATAGACAAGTGATTTGGCAGGGAAGGGTCATCAATTCCCAGTTTACGGATGAGGAGTTGAGAAATCAAGGGCGCTGCCCATTGACTCCAGAAGAAATAGGATTGCTGCTTGCAGCATTGGGCTTTGACAACAGCACTCGTATATATCTTGCCTCCCACAAGGTATATTTGGAATTACATGCTTATCCTAATATTTAGTGTGTGGGATTTGATGTAATAGTTGAATATCAACTTTATGCTTTTATTATCTGATGTTATGGAGTGTTCACTTTTCAGGTGTTTGGTGGTGAAGCTAGGATTTCAACTTTAAAAAAATTGTTCCCATACATGGAAGACAAGAAGAGCCTAGCTTCTTCCGAGGAACGGGCTGAGATTAAAGGAAAAGCTTCTTTGCTAGCCGCAGTTGATTACTATGTCAGCATGCACAGTGACATCTTTGTCTCTGCTTCTCCAGGAAATATGCACAATGCACTAGTGAGTACTTCTGGATGCACAGTAGTTTTCTTTCCTTTTTGGCCGGGCAGTTAGGTGGGGGTGAGCCGCAGCACCAGTCTGCCCATGCATTTGGACTCCACTAAAGAAGACAAACTTTTGTTTCAACAGGTGGGACATCGAACATTTGAGAACAAGAAGACCTTAAGGCCAAACATGGCATTGTTGGGCCAGCACTTCCTCAATAAAAGCATTACTTGGAAAGACTTTCAGCAGTCTGTGATAGAAGGGCACGCAAACAGACAAGGAGGAATCAGGTTAAGAAAACCGAAGCAGTCCATATACACATACCCCGCTCCTGATTGCATGTGCCAAGCTTGAGGTAATTTATCATACGGCTGATGATGAAGGATGTTACATGAGGAGCCTCCTGAATCCCCAGATTAAATTCTGCATCTATTATTTGTGCCCTGTATTATTGGAAAATAAAAAGCAATCCCATTTCTCATATTCATAGAATTATTAATGTTATGTTTTAGTAAATTCCGCGTGTAGTGTTGAGGGGGAGACAATTGGATTGTGTCTCTATATGTATTTTGGACAAGATTTGAGTTTTCGGGCAGCACCTTTATAAGATTGAAACATTGTTATGAGGATAAATGCTCTCATTGCCACTTACTACTTTATAAAATTGTCATTGTCATGTGGGAATGCCCTTTCTTCTAAAATGTGTGGTGTTACAGGCCTATAAGCCAACATTAGATATTGGCCTTCTTTAAAATACATGTACAACGCGCGTATGTGCCCGTTACAGCGTGCATACAAACCAGGTTTCATACTCCATGGCAGTGTTCTGTTACCTTTTTCCAAGGAGCAACTAACTGTTTACCTGTCTGAACCGTGATCTTCCATCAGAAGTGATCTCCATTGTTTTCGCTAGAGAAGCAGAATGCCAAAATAATCTTTTCTACAGCTGAATGTTCCACTCCCCTTCCTCTCATCAACCCCTGCAGCATGAAGCTAAAGGATTGCAAATGTCCTCAAGGTTTCCAGCCGGTGCACATTGTCACTGGAAAGATTATCACAGGTTAGTCTGTTCATTTGTCTGTTTTGCTACCAGTTCAGCGTTTACTATATCTCCAACACTTGCTGTTCCTAGGCATACATGGATTTTTCCAGCAATTCCAGTTCCTGCTGTAAATTATGGATTTCATCCTCATATGTACTGATCATCATCTAAGATATTGCTATCTTTTGCAGTGTTGGGAATATATGTATGATTCAGAGGACTGCTTGGTTTAGTCTCTTGCAGAACTACCAGCTTCTCTTTCTCTTGTTTGTTCTTGATCCGGTGCTACAGTTTGTTGCTGTAAAGAGTTGACTTCACTATATTTCTCATCCAGCATGAGAGGGCCATTTTTCTCTTGCTTAAAAGTTTCTTCAAGAAGAGAAGCTTCAAGTTCCTTGCGCATTCCATAATTTTCTTCAAGGTTAGCTCTCAAACGGTCAGCAAAAGATTTCCATATCTGCAATTCGAATTCGATTTCATTCACTTCACATATTTTATCTTCCAGCTCAGAGTTTGCTCCTTCTAAGGCACTGGATGATTCTGCAAGCATTACTTCATGCCTTTTCACCTTCTTCTCCCCTTCTTTGTCATTCTCCTTCTCTTCACTAATGAGCTTCAATGGAGCCTCAGAAATTCCTGCTTTCAATACCATTAACATTACAGACGTCCCCTCGTTCTGCAACATCAGCTCCATGATCTGAGAGTGACAATCTTTTAACTCTTGCAACAGCTCCTCTTTGGTTCTAACTCTATCCTCAATCTCGGGTCTACAGTCATCCAACCGCCTCGCCATCATTGCCCAGTGAGAGCACCACTCAGCCTCCTCATTATGCAACTTCAACCGCATAACCAGAGAATGATAGTCTTCTAACTCTCTCATCAGCTCCTCTATGGCCCTGTCCTTAATCTCTGACTCATCCCTACATTCATTGAAGTCCTTCCTTATTTTCTCCAGTAGCTGTGTCATTTCAGATGACTCAACCCTCAACTGTAACTGCGTCATTAGAGAATGACAACTTTCCAGCTCCGCCATCAGTTCTTCTATAGCTTCATCTTTATAGGCTAACTCTGACATACACTGATCGAATTTCCTCTTGGTTGTTTGCAGTTGGGAGATCCATTCCTCATTCTGCATATGAGTCATTAAAGAATGGCAACTTTCCAGCTCCAACATCATCTCCTCTATGATCGTGTCTTTGTGCTCCAACTCAGACCTACAGGTATTCAATTCCTCCCTGAGTTTCTCCATCTGCAAGCTCTCTTCAGCCGTGTCCTTTATGTTTTGCTGCAACTCCATCATAAGAGAGCAAGAGCTTTCCAGTTCCACCATCAGCTTCTCGATGGCCCCATCTTTACCCTCCAACTCTGACTTGCATTGATTTAGCTCACTTGTCAGTTTTTCCATCTGCAAACTACATTCAACTTCCTTACTTTGGAGAGCTTTAGAACAATCACTATACTTGAGTTCCATTGCTCTGAGCTTTAACTTAAGCTTGTTGACAGATGATTTAGCCCCTTTATTGAGCAACTCCTGATATTCTTGATCTAGTGTATGTGCTGGGAATTTCATTTCTTCACATATCATTCCGTCTGCACCTGATGGACTTGCATCTTGCAGCGTAGCTATCATATCAAGTAATGAAGATTTCTCCTTCCCCCGTTCTTTCTCACTATTACTCAACTGTTGTCCAAGTTCTTCATTTTTCTGTTCCAAATGGTCTAACTCCTCCGTTTTCAATTGAAGCTGATCTTTGACCTTCCTATTCTTCTCCTCGAGGTGTAGTAGTGGGTTGAGTTCCTTGCTTACCTTTGCTTTTTCCTCCGGAACTGCTAGAAGTCCTTTGAGGCCCTTAAACTCCTCTTGGAATGCATGAATCTTCTGGCCTTGGTCCCCGTAACCATCAACTCTAAGATTATCATTTGCAGTATCCTTTTCGATGAGCTGTAGAGCTCGATTCTCAATCTTCAAAACTGCTTCTTGGATTTGAACCATCTGTTCGTTTTGGGATTTCTTCAAAATCTCACATACTTGTTGATTCTTTCTGTTTTCTGACTTGAGTTTTTTCTTGGTTTTCTTCAAACTCTCGTATGATTCTTCTTTCTTTCTGTTTTCTGACTTGAGCTTCTCATTTTCTGCTTTAGCTTCTTCAAGCTCTTCTTCAACTCTCCCCATTTCTCTCTCTCTCCTGAAACACAAATAAAATTCCATTGAAATTACCGAGAGCATTTCCATGGATAGCATTACAATTCTGAATTCAAACATTCATACACGAAAATGTGAGCCTAGCTACATACGATCCTGGATTATCATGACCTAATAATTAGTGGCGAAAGAAACAATTCTGAATAATATGTACCAACATTTATATGAATGACAACTTTCATGGCGTGCTTGGTTCCTGAGAAAATGTAATGTAATTTTATGTCTGATTCAGAATCTCCCAAACTCGAAAAATGCACAATTCAGAATAATAATACATTCATCACCAAAAGACGGGGAGAGGTACCTATGATTTTGGATGAAGATTCATGTCACGATGATGAAGAGTCAGGAGGCTATCGTGAATCCCTTAACTTTTCGTACATTTCCGTTTTGTGATTACAAATTCGTGTGACATTTTGTACCTTACAAGTGATCAAAAATTCCATAGAGGAGATTTGAAATTGGGGGAAGATGATCAAGAATAATGCAACAACGAAAAGTAATTGTTAAAACAAAGATCATATGAAAAAAAAATCATTATATATATATATCAACACACGAAAAAAACACTAATTCAATTTTACCATATCTATCTACATATTATGTTTGTTTATGTATTAATGAGTCGGTTCTAACGTCTAAGGGCCTGTATGTAGATTAGGATTCAATCTTAATCGTGTTATTATAATAAGTCAAGTCACGATTTTTTTATCATAAGTTTTGAGTGATGCGATGATTAAGATATAATCTATTAAATTGTCGTCTACAGAGAAACAGAGGCTGACCATGTATACACTTGGCACCAGCTTGAACCGCACATGCACAGTGATGAGTTTTGTACCAGCCACGTTATCAAAAAATCATAATCGGAAGGTAGCTATCTAATTCCACTTGATCCCAACCTTCAACGTTTAATCATCCAGAGATAACAGTAGATCTTTACGTATCGTATCCTAATGTGGTTTAGTAATCTTATTTAGTTTAATGATATCAATAATTCATCTCAGATTCTCAGGTGCAGTTGTTCCTTCGTGATTGCACGGGACAAAGATGATTCACCTTCCTAGAATCAGAGCCGTCTGTTTCGATCTTATCCGTTGGATATGCTGACCTGAAAATATGCTGTTATAAATACTCACGTGAAGACGATCGTGTCAGTTGATTTCTCAGAACAGAGTGTGCGGAGAGAGAGAGAGAGAGAGAAGGTGAGGGAGAGGTACTTATCGTAGGGTTCCGAATCGACTGTCACTGTAATTTTTACCTGTAGCTCGCTCTCTCCGGCTAAGAACTGCTCTTTTTTTTTGCCGGTGGCTCCGCGGTTTGATTAAGCTTCAAGCTCTGTTTATTTTTATTTTTCTTGTTGGAGATGAGTTTTTTCTTATAATCTAATTAAATTTAGGGCTTTTGGCGGTGGTTTGAGTGGAATTTTGACCCTTTTGTTCCAGTAATTACTGTTATTGCTGGTTTTGAACTCAAGTTCGTTACCCACCCGTATCTCTTTCTATATTCGTAATTCTTTTGTTCGTATTGGATTATATTTGTGATTTGAGTTGCTGTGTTGGTCGACTTTTTGAGCATTAGCCAACTTTTTGTTGATGAAAATGATTGAGAATTTTCATCTTTGATCTTTTGCAGTGGAAACATGTTTTAAGTTTGTTGTGTGTTATTGGAGGATTTGAATGAGAAGAGTCTCTTCTCGTTGAGTTCAAATTTGTTATGTGTATGAGTTTCCATTTATAGAAATCTCTGGTGGACGAGTTTGGGAGGAAGGAAAGGAATTAGTTGTGTGCCGTATGCTGTGTTTCCAGTGGGTTTTGTGTGGGTGTCTTATTGAATTGGATGAGTAATTGCGTTTTTGGTAGAAGAAAGCATAAGTTTTAGAATATCTGAAGATGCTGTAGTTTTATTTCTCATGAAGCTTTGTTTATTTGCTAATGATTGAGATTAATTTATTTGTTGGTTTGAATTTATAGCTTTCTCAATTTGATCCTATGATTTGATCAACCCACAATTTGTTTTGTGATTGTGGTGTCTGCAACAGACAGTAACCACTGCCAATATCTCCCTCCTTGTGGCTTCCATCCAATTCATTTGTTACTGATTGTCTTTGTCTTCCTTGCTATTCTGGCATTTGCCTTTGCCCATCACAAAAAAAGCTTCCCTTTGTGTGTAAGTTAGCTCTCCAGTCTGAAAAATGGCAGACCCTTTTACTCGTTTTTCTTGGTGGCTGTTGGGTGGGAAAGAGGGACCATCTGTCCAAAATGGGTCTTCATTGAACTCCGCTTTTGATTGGGGTTTTGGTTTGAGGGAACCTGGTAGTTCTAAGTTTCCTTCCATTAAAGGGACCAAGATAGCATCTTCTTCCAGGAAAGTTAAGCGGAAATGGCAGAGCAGGGAGGAGAGGAGGATTGACAAGGAGTATGATGTTGTGCTGGTACCATCAGATGGTGTTTGCTTGTCAGGATCTGAATCAGATGATTCCGATTGGTCCATTGGGTGGTCAGAGCCTCATGGCCCTGATTTCCAGAGTGATAATGAACCAGACGATAGTTTTGCTGTTCTGGTTCCTTGCTATAAACCTGGTTGCAAGGAGGTGGCTGAGCATTCAAATAATCAGCTGCTGAGTGCCATTAAGAACTTCCAGAATGAGTTTTCTCCTGGTAAGACCAAGCAGCTATTAACTCATACATCATACTTATGATGTTTAGCCTTACATGCTACTTAGGTTTGATAGTTAGGGAGAACCAGTGAACCTTTTCAAGTTTAGAGTCTAATTCACTGGCTCAATAGCAACTTAAAGTTTTCCTGCTCTTAAAATGAACTACTCCATACATATTTTGGCAACCTTGATATGGTGAGTGATTGCTTCGCCTTAGGTCTGTTGCCGTAATTCAAGGACAGTCCCAACCTAATAGTTTTGAGCAGATATGTTGGCTGTTATAATCCAGTTCATAATGATAATTGTTTGTAGTTTGTTTAAGTATAGCTGACTTACTGTAGAGCTTTCCACTGTCCTTTGTCTTGCCCATGATTTTCTATGATTGTAATTGGGCAGCCCGTTCTTTAATCTGAGTTCTGTGTTTCTGCAAATTGGCTGAATGGAATATAACTTATATAACTGTTGAGAGGGGGGCTGTTATGTAGGTTGGGGATTTAGTTGCTTTCTCGGTTGGTTTTTGTTCTTATAGGTTTGGTGTGAGCCTTGGCTCTT
>JAYMTN010001984.1:0-11787 GCA_036897425.1 Erodium trifolium | reverse complement strand
TTTCTGATGCACTCCGATGTAGTTGAAAGCCTAAATTAATAAAAGAGTAGTACTTCTTTACCAAAAAAAGATTGATAGTATAAAAATAGGGAAGTGAGAAAACTGTAGGGACATAGACACTGAGTTTTTAGTTTCTGCCGATGGAAAATTATGTAGGACAAAAATGATCAAAGTTTTATAAAATATTTAATTTATCGTAACAAAAATAAGAATTTAATTTCGTCACGGAGGGCTCATATTCTTTGCAACTTGGAGCGTGGGTACACGCGACGCTATAGAAGTCGAAGTCGTCAGAGCGAAAGTTGAGAATATTGAGTGTCGACATATTTTTGTTTTAATCATAGTTTTGGTTTAAAATGAAAGCAAAATTCGCGGCGAGTTGGAGTCTGGACCCAAACCAAAACCCAACCACCACCACTACTACGGAACGGAACCACCAGCTCCGCCTTTGGTGAACCGTCCCTCTCCAATCTCCAACCACCCACACAACCTCAACCTCAACCTCAACCTCAACCTAGCTTTTTCAATTCTCACATCAATGGAGCCAACGCCACCAGGACCTCCAGCACCCGGCATGGATTTCTCCTCCGCCGTCCTCGACGACCCCTCCTCCGCCCTCTGGGACTGGGGCGACCTCCTCGACTTCACCGCAGACGATCAAATCCCCCTCCCCTTCGACGCCGATAGCCTCTCGTCTCCCCCTCCTCACCCGCCGGAGGATGAGATTCCCCTCGATGATCCAATTCAGGATCGGGTCAGGAAGCGGGACCCTAGGTTGACTTGTTCCAATTTCCTGGCCGGTGTGATCCCTTGCGCGTGCCCTGAGCTTGACGAAATGCTCCGCGAGGAGGAGGAGGCCCAGAAGGAGAGCGGCGGGCCGGCCAAGAAGCGGCCACGGGCTGCGCGGGCCTCTGGGGGCAAGGCACGGTGTCAGGTGCCCGGTTGCGAGGCGGACATCAGCGAGCTGAAAGGGTATCATCGGAGGCATAGGGTTTGTTTGCGATGCGCTAATGCTTCTGTTGTGGTGATTGATGGTGAGAGCAAAAGATACTGTCAACAGTGCGGCAAGTGAGCTCAATTCTCTATTGCTTTGATCTCAATTTTGTTGAAAGTTCACTAATTTTGTTTGTTATAGTTACATGATCCCGTCAAGGTATTTGTGTTGGTTGTTGTATGTGTCCGACATAGTATCCATTAATTCCAAAGTTTTTGGAGTTCCCATATAAGACTTATAAATAAAGTAAATGTAAAGCCTGGGAAGGTGAGCTAGTATGAGGGTCTTATTCTAGGGTTGTTGTTTGATTTAGCATGTTGGACCAATTTATTTATTGTATTTCCAATTATTGTTTATGTGGCTCTTGTTTGGCAGGTTCCATGTTCTGTCAGATTTTGATGAAGGTAAACGGAGTTGTCGAAGAAAATTAGAGCGCCACAACAATAGGCGACGGAGAAAGTCTGTTGATCCCAAGTGTGTGGTTGGGAGCTTGCCGGCTGAATTGGTTGTGTGTGATGATGGTGGTGAAGATGCTGGGAAAGGTAGATGAATCATTAAATTCAATGTAGTATGTAGGGTTGGGCGGTGTAGCTTTTCTTATATTTATCATACTACTGGGCTAAGAAAAGCTTCTCCATGCTACAGGTAGTTTATTCTCGAGTGGGCAGATAGCAGAGAAAGAAGCAAGGGTAGAGTCTGAAAGTGGACAAATAGCCACCTTCTGTTCAGCTCCCGATTCCAAGAATAGTGACAGTGTTGCATCATTTGGGGCTTCGGGTGAAACCCGATTTGATGGAGAGAAAGATAATTTCAACAATTCTGTTTCTACTTCCAATTGGGATAGCAAGAATGTTTACTCATCTCCGGTAGGTTTCTGTTGAGTGTTGTGCTTACTGCATTACCCTTTATGCCTGTTAAACTTAAGCTCTTAGGCGGATGGCTCAACTAATATGTTAACTCTCTCTTAATCCGATATGTGACAAATACTCACTTGTAGATTCTTAACAATCTCCCCCTCCACATTCAGCCTCCCATCACATCAGTTCACTTCCTCCTTAGCCCACTCTTTACGTGTTCTACTCAGTATACCCATCTCATCCTAATCCAGGCCCATCACTACGAGGTCATCTGGAGAGTCCACAAAACCAGGCTCTGATACCATGTTAGACTTACTCCAACCTAAAATCTTAAGCTCTTTGGCGTAGGACCCGACTACGAGTTCATTCGAACCACATGTCCAATGCTGGATAACTTCAACAATGACTCCGATTCCTTTTTTTATTGCAGTGCCCAACAGGCCGGATCTCATTCAAGCTTTATGATTGGAATCCTGCAGAGTTTCCTAGAAGACTACGGCAACAAGTATATAAAGGATTATTATTACAGTTTAGTATTAAAAGGAGAATGATTCTTTTTTTCTCTATATCATAAATGTGTTAACACTCTGGTATTTGTGTTTACAGATATTTCAGTGGTTGGGTAGCATGCCTGTTGAATTGGAAGGATATATCCGCCCTGGATGTATAATCCTTACTGTTTTTACTGCAATGCCAAAGTTAATGTGGGCAAAGGTATTAATTTCACTGGATGGTTTTCTTTATGCCAAGTCTCTTTACTGAACATGATGTTTTATAATTAATAACTGAAAGTATTTATGTTATTCTATAGTTATGTTCTGCTTGTTATCCCTGGATTAGAAATTGTTGCTTCGACTGTTTTGCTATTCACTTGTTACTTACATACTAGTGAGGAAAACGGAATGTTTATTCTTTTTGTTTTTGATTTGTAACTTTGTTCTCTGACTGCCCTGCATAATCATACATGTGAAGCTGATACAGATTAGTTATCCATACAAATAGGGCGCAAAACATTTCTATATATGTTGTGCTGAAAGTAAAGAGGTCAATATTTTTATTTCCTTAGAAGTTAAACACTCCTCGGAATTCATCCCTGAGTTTGGTATTCTGGATATCTGTAATTATTCTAGTTAGTTGGCCTGACTTTTCAGAACTTGTTGATTTTTACTTCAAAAGAGTTTTTTCCCCAACTTTACTAGTATGTGAAGAAGTTCATGGTTTAAAATTCCAGCTCATAATTAACGGTGATAACTTCAATTTGATATCTTTCTTCAGTTTAATTTATGCATCTTGTTCTTACTTGAATGGCCTAATAATGTTCAACTTCATGAGGATTATAATGGCTCACTATAGTTCTGTATGCGTTTGGGAGGCTACTATAAAATATTAGCTTTTATTGCTTTTGTATTCTGAGATACGCCTTGCTGAGGTTCAACTCTCATTTTTGGCTTACTATCATCAGATCTATTGCTCTTGACAAGGAGGAAATGGCTTTTTGAGGCACTTAGATTTGTGGATGTGCTGATTTATATTGCAATAAGTTTTTAGTGGAGTTGAAATGTTTGTATTCTGAACAGAGTTTGTCTAACTTGAATCTTTGGGTTCTTTGAACAGATAACTGAAGATCCTGTTTCATATGTACAAGATTTTGTTGTTGCTCCTGGAAGCTTGCTATCTGGAAAAGGCAACATGTTTGTTTATCTAAACAGTATGACTTTTCAAGTTATGAAAAGTAAGTTAAAGCTTTATGTATAAACACCATGAATGTTAAGTTAATTCTTTATGTATGAACACCATGTATGTCTTGTCTATTTACTATCTCTTTTCTTGTCCTCCGTCTCATTGAATATCAGCAGCTTCATAGTGGGTTATTCTCCTTGTTATAAAAGCATTCTGTTTTCTGAAGGATTGTTGGTTGCTACTTTTCATTTGAATTTTTTTTGGATCTATATAGATCTTTTTATCAGAAGAATTTTCACTACTAACATAATTCCCTTTCTTGTCTCACGAACTTGTTCCATGCAACAAGTCTTAAACACGTGCCTTTTCTGTAATTCATGGTTATATGAGTTATCATTTTCAGTTATTGAGTTCTATTGTGGTTTAATGGCAAACGAATTTACCATGTATTAATTTCATTTTCTCATTCATTATTTACTCACAAAGAGAGGAAATACCATACACATGGACGTGTGAAGCAAGAAATATATTTTTCATATTCCAACATGGATAAACTAAGAAGCTGTGTTCGATAAGTGGAAATCGGTCCAAAACTCGGTCAAACTCAAAATTTGGTCAACTGTGTTTCAAGAAAAAATGTTATTTATGCTTATTGTTGTTTGAACTTGTTTCTTATGTTGTTTTTGTTTGAAATATGGTTTGTGCTTTTGTTTTAACTCACTAAGCAGTTCGCAAATATCTTATTCTACTCCACTATTTTATTTGTCTAAGAACTATGGTTGCACGATTTTTTTATATTGTTGGTTGTTTTGATAACCAAGTTGCTCCCATCAACTTAATTATACAAAACCATGCTTTCAACAATCGGTATAGCTACAGAATTTTAAAAGTTCTGCTCGATTTCTATTAAATCTTCAATGTCGTCTTTGGATTTTTTCTTTGATTTAAATAAGGCTCGAATGTACTTGTTTCTTTAAGTTTAAGAACAAATTAGTCAGGCAAAAAACCCATTGTCCATTAAACATAATTGGTTCCTCGTTTTGACTGTTCTGGGAAAGCATTTTCACTTTTCTGTTGGAAATTCGTTCTTAGTTCCTTTTCTAGACATTGATATGACTACTATAATGATACCCAAGACTTCTAGTTAAATGAATTTTTATCATTGGTTCTTTGGATAACCAAGTTGCACACATCAATTCAGTAGATAAAACATGCTCTCTTCAATTGGTATTGCTACATAATATTAAAAGTTTTGCAATAGAATCTTCATTTTGTCTAGAACTTTCCTTTTTCTTTTCGTCATAGTTAATTGTTAATGGTAAATGACTCTCTTGTATATGTTTAAACCATTATCTCCAGAAAAGTAAAAACAAAAGTTGAATGTACTTTTCTAGGTTTATAGTTTGACAGAAATCATGTCTGTTAAACTTAACTGGTCCTTACATCTCATTTTGATTTTTCTGGAAAAGCAGTCTCTTTTCTGTTGAAAGTTGATTCTTATTTCTTTCTCCAGACTTATTAATATGATCTCTATCATAATGGGTGCAGATGTTACTTCCATGATGGAAGCCAAGGTGCAGGCTCCAAGGTTGCACTATGTTCATCCAATATGTTTTGAGGCTGGCAAGCCCATGGAGTTTGTTGCTTGTGGAAGTAATTTGCTGCAACCTAAAGTGCGGTATGTCATTAATAATTATCTATAACAGCTACACAGTAAACTTAAACGATATTTCTGAAGAAATGAAAAATAGAAATACTAAAAGTACGGGCATATTATATGCTCACAAGTGAATTCAGAAGTGTCGCCTGGTTTAGGAAAGGGACAAAGAAATTGAAACCCTATGACATATTAAGCGCACTACATCATTTTCAATCATAATTAAGCAGCTTATCGTGACCCTGATTTATCTTGTGACCATTATGGTCCCTGAAGTTTGAAAAAAGTCACCATTTTCAGACTTTAACCAATTCAAAGCGATGATGAGTAGCTTCTCTAGGAGGCTAATCTTGGTCCCAAAATTTATTTAGCTATCACTATTCATAACCTGGTAGTAGGCATTTCTTCTTATAGAAATGTAGTATTCAGATTGTATAGCAGTGGCACTTCTATGTTTGCATAATTCATTAGTGTATCTCTGTGTTTGAATCCTTAACTACTACAATGTTATAATTAAGCTGACTGGTCATCATGGCAGGTTCCTTGTATCCTTTGCTGAAAAGTACATGGAATATGATTATTGTGTGGCATCTTCTTGTGGTGAGACTGAAGGATGCACTACTAGTATTTCTAGCCATCAGTTATACAAGATAAATATTCCTCATGCTCCAAACCTTTTTGGTCCTGCATTTATTGAGGTAGGCAGTGTGGAAATTACATCACTGTTTTATTTTTCTTCAAGACTGGATTGTCTCGTCTAGTGTATGCTTCTGTGATCAATATGGTAATGATTGGTAAGATATGCCTGAGAAAAATAAAGCATCAAGTAAAGAAGATGTCTTTCGAAGTTCAAAAAAATGGATATGAACAGGAAGGGGGCGAGTTTTTCTTGTGTTTATTGATACTTGTTGATTGGGCACATATAAGGGCTTTGGCTACCTGTATTAAAATGTGAATTATATGATGCTTTCTGTAAATTATTGGGCACCAATATGGTATAATGTTTTCTGTGATAGTTCCTATAAAATTTATGAAGTGTTACATGCAGCATGCCTATCTGTTTTAAGCTTATAGTTTGAATTGCTACTCTTGGTGAAATCAATTCTATGTATGTGACAGTTTGCTGTGATGTTTTATGCATGAGTAGTTAATGCCATTTTAAGGGTATAGTGATCCAAAGGGATAGGTGGTAAGCATATAGTAATATTCAAAAATTGATTCTTGCTTTTGTAAATAGTTTCAGCCCATAATATCTTTATTTGGTGGGGTTAGTTTTTTCATTACTTGTAGAACTATTGGCTAAATTTTATGAAATTCTTCTGATAATTTTTTTTGTATGAGATTCTTTTTTAAAGAGCAGGAATTTTGAGCTTCAACATATATTTATGGTTACTTCAACTTTAGTTGTATTTATAACTATCACTTTTGTAGGTTGAGAGTGAATCTGGCTTATCAAACTTCATTACTGTACTCATTGCGAACAAAGAAATATGTTCAGAAATGGAGATAGTACGGCAGAGACTCGACAGATCTATAATTTCACAAGGATCGCAATCTGCATCTACTGATTCTCTATCGAGCTCATGTGAGGTTTCAGCAATAAGGCAAACGACGCTCTCTGAATTTATTTTAGATCTAGCATGGTTACTAAAAGAGCCTAAATTGGATGAATTTCAACAAACTACTACCTCTTCACAGATTCAAAGGTTCAGTTATTTGTTGCGATTTCTGATACACAACCAGTTGATCAACACATTGGAGAAGATTCTACAAAATTTGAATTTTTTTATGGATATCATTGAGTCAAATAATGCAGTTAGTGGATCCAGTGACCCTGAAACGAGAATATTGCTAATGTATATAGACTGTGCAAAAGATATTATTCATAACAAACTCAAGGGAAGTAGTAATTTGATTCTGCACCCTGGAAGCACCAAAGTGGAAAGAGATTTCGTTTCACAAAGTTTTCCTCAGAATAACATGGTTTCTGCTGCTCCAGTTCTCAATCAGGTTAGGGATTTTATTTCCATTGTTTTTGTCTATATTTTAATGGTCTTGACTTTCATAATGTGAAGCTTAAATTATTAGTCTGGAATCTCCTTATCATTTTTTTGGCTCTTCACTCTATCTTTTATGTTATGACATGTTCAAAATTTGTACCTGTTGGGGACTTTATTCATCATAAGTGATGATTTACTCTTACTTTTATCTCTACTACTTTAGATGAGGTATGCTCATTGAGTTTATTTGGAGTATAAACTTAACATGTGGTTATTCTAATGGGATTAAATCTCAAGATGCTTAGAGCAAACGCAAGAGAGTGGCAGATTTAGTTATATTTCAGGGCTCGCTTGATCTCCCACTTTAGTTTCGTTACTATTATTCATTTTTTCCATCAAGTAAATCTTGTTAATTGTTTTGCAGGATATGATTCATGTGCAATCAAGTGAAAAGTCGGGAGCAATGGTGGGTTTAGCTTCTACTGATAGAAGTGAAACTGTGCCGTTGTTGAACAGAGAAGTTGTGATGAATATGAACCATGTGAAGGAATGGCCCAGGAAGTCTTGTGTTCGTGTTGTATCTCGATCGGTCTTCAGCTCTCGTCCAGCCATATTTGTTATAGCTACCATGGCTATTTGTGTCGGGATATGTGCAGTTGTCATTCATCCTAACAAAGTGAGTGAATTTGCTGTATCCATTCGGAGGTGTTTGTTTGACAGATTTTGATGCCTCCCTTGAAGTCTCCCGAGAGCAAATAGTGGTAGATGTGAAGTGTATGCAATGTAAGATTATCGGAGCTGCCTAAGTTCGATAAGCTCATTTGTGTAGGATTTTTTTGTTGTTTATCGCCTACTTGTTGCTGTCTTAGATCAATTTATTCATTGATAATGGTAGATACATTGTCGGTTGTGTCCTGTGGGGCGGGATATAGATATTAGTAATGTACGCATCCTGCGCTGACATATTTTCATATGTAACCTCTGATAGTGTTGGTCATTTAAAGATGAGCAGCGAAGAGGACTCGGTCAAAACCGCGTTCAAGTATAGATGTGATTTGCGTGTGGATTGATGTAAACAACTATAAATTTGCTGTGGGCAATTCTAACCAAACATACTCTCATGTACGAATGGAAAACTTAGAGAGCATGGTGCAGCTCTCTCCTTCTTTCTCTTGTGGGATTTCAATCCTCCGCTATCTATGGTCTCTTTTTCGGGTGTCGTCTTGTTCGCTACATTTACTAGTGCAACAATCCCCTCCATCTTTTCTGCAGCTCCCACTGGTCCTGTGCGGGTTGACCTAATCGACAGTATCAACTATTGGCTCGCCCATGGCGACACCACCTCCTCCTCCGTCGATCCCTCTCCCTCCCGATGCAATGACAGTAGTCTAACCATGGTCAACCTGGTGCAACGAGGACCGTGGGCTCGCAAATTGGACGCTGCCATCCTCACAAGCCGGATCTGCAGCCACCCCAACTCTTGCAAACCGATCACGACAACAGAGGATTCCATGGATTTTGGCCCTGCTAGGGCGGATGCGAGGCCTTCTAGACTCCGACTGCAGGGTAAAGACTATCATCCTCAATTTACTGGAGGGAGTAAAACCAGCTGGAGTCAATGCAATCTTTAACTCGGTAGGAGCTGTTACGGACATTAAATTTCCTCGAAACCCAAACGCAAGGGGTCAATTTTATGGTCTTGTGGATTTTACAAACGAGTACCGATTTAAATAACATTGTTCAGAAAGTGGACACAAAATTGGGAAACTATACCCTTTTGTAGCTCAAGCTTGGGTGAATGGGAAAGGATCACTTGCAAAGCCCGTTGATTTGAGGGACAAACTCTCGAGTAGAAGGTTGGTGGTTGATGTTGAAACTGTTATGTCGGCTCAAAGTAAACTGGCGCAGGTCAATTTAGTGGATGAAATGGACCTCGAGGTGGAACGGGGATGGATGGGGATTGCACATCACAACATCGACCTATCTATAATTTGGCAGGAGCTTGTTCGACAAGGTGTTTTTGACTTAGTTTTCCGACCTTTGTGGAATAGGGTCGTGAGGCAATTAGCTCTGATAAGGAGTTGGAGGAAAGGATGGTGGAACAAGGTTGGAAATGTTTGGCTCCTTGGATTATAATGAGGTTGGACAAAGAGGACCTTCTGTCAAAAGGTTGGGTGTTTCGATGAGTGAAGTTACATGGTTTTTCTACGCAGGTTTAGAGCACGACAAGTGTGTTAAAGATCGCTTTGTCTTTGGGGTTAGTTGGTATGATCCATATGGAAATGACTTCCGGACTATATTTGGAGGTTGCTTTAGTGCTTGTGAAGATGAATTCGTGGGGCCCTCTGCAACAAAGAATCTAACTGGAGATAAAAGGTGACCGGTTCCCAGTTTTGGCTTCAACATGTCACCAATCTGAGGTACCTGTGACTGGTCTCACGGAGGAGGAGGAAGAGGACGTGCATGTGCCCATTGTTGTAGAAAAGAGGATTTTACTGGATCTCCAGTTTCTAGCTCCAAATCAGGTTCGGATCAGGATAGATCTCCCTTATCCAATCAAGGGTTTGAGGTTTATGAGGACATCTTCCTGGGTTCGATAGTCCCGGACTCAACCCACTGAGCACAAGTGTGGTCCATATTGCGATGGATGTAAGGGCTTTCACACCTCCCCGTCAGGTTAGTGAATCACAAGACAAGCAGTTCCACGCGTCATCTCAGCCTAGTCGCAACATGCCGTCTAAAGGTTCTAAAGTCTCTCTTTAAATTAAATTTACATTGCGGTCCAAAAGTAAAATTAGGGAGGCTCAAAAGGATACATGGGCATATGTGAAGACTGTGGGGGCAAAAAGGCTCTGGTTTCGGTGGAGGGCGCCCAGGAACAATTCGTATCTTGGAGCCAAAATTTCTGGCAAGCTTCAATTGGAGGACGAACAATTGTCTGAATCGACTGTGGATAGTGGTGGGGGGACCATGTTCCTTCCCTTGTCTTCTCCCTCATCCTGAACATGATCGGAAGAGTTCGGAGAGGTCACTTATGGAAGTGATAGCTCAGTTTTAAGTATTTGGATTTTTCATTGAGTCCACGAGTTAGTTGCATTTTGTTGGTTTGCAGTATTGGAGTTCTTTCTTCTTGTTCGATTTCAGTTTACGGTTGAGAGGTCCAGTGGTGTCACGGTATTATGGTGGTTGGGTGTTGATAATTATTGTTTTGTGGCTGGCGTTCTTTTTGGTGTTTGGGGGTTCGATTTCTCCTTTTAGCCCTTTTTCTGTATTTTTGTTCTTATTTCCTATTCTGGAAGTATCTTGGATGATCCCCGTTTTTTCGGGTTGATCTCATTACTCTATATTTTTACTCTTAACACATGGTCATCAACAAAACCATCATTTATAAAAAAATAATATAGATATTAAATACCTGTAAATATAGAATGTTGACTTCTTCATTATTACAAAGTGGAATTGCACTTTTCTTGAATACAAAGCTCTCAAATTAGCTCAAAGTCAGTACAAAATGACTCTCTATAAGTGTGCTCCCTTTTCCTAAGCTTAAGACCTTTAGTTATACTCTAATTTCCGTCCTCAGCAGCACCTTCAGTTGTCACTATCCCTCTTTTTCTCCACTCGAAGAGAGACCAAAAGTCAAGAAAAATGTACAAGGGCGTGTCTGACTTGGTCTACCGAATGAAAGCATCTGCTAGGTGCCTAGGCCGGGTAAGAATCCTTTCGGGGGTGCCGGTCTGACGGGAAGGTGCAAAATACGACTTTTGATATTATGGCCCATTCTAGTAGGGACGTGCCACGGGTGAAATTTCACCCGATAACCTATCAGGCGGGTGGTTTGAGCTTTTGATTTTCTCGCTCCGTTTTACGTCTAAATTCGATTTTTTTCGTTCCGAAAGCAGCAAAAGCTTAGTAAGAGGGAAAATACCAAATATACAAGAAAATTGTATTTTCCTTATTAAAATGAGCTTGAGATAGTTATAAATATGAGATAAAACATCTAAAATAGATGTTAATATACATACACATCAATAACCTAACTAAAGTATTATTTTAAGGACACCAATGTTACTTTAATGGAAGCATGTTTATACGTGAGAATTTATGAAATTTTAGAAATAGCATAACTCATAGTACACTTAACCATTCTTCCGTTGTGATCATTCGTTGGAAAGGGCTATTGGAGAACATGATTAGACATAGCTTCGTCAGATTCAAGTGATCGTTGTATCATAAAATGTCTGCAAAATGAATAGTTTGAAGTTTAAAATTTTGGAAGACATAAATTTGTGCTCATATGTCCGTTTGAGAGAATTTTATATCGATGTAGGATAGTTTTTCGCGAGTAACGCAAAGGAAACATTATGTTTCCACTCCAACTATGAAAATTTAGGATCAATGGTGTGTTCTTAAATTGAAGCATTATAAACATAATACTAAATTGTCATGATCATAAATATTATCAGACTTTATCAAATATTAAGTCAAAACCGTCAGAATATTTTTGGAAACTAAAGTGTTATAAACAGAATACTGAAGTATCATAAAAAATGGGGTTATATATCGAAACTTACTCTTAAGTATTGGTCACGAACACTA
>JAYMTN010001983.1:0-11790 GCA_036897425.1 Erodium trifolium | reverse complement strand
GCTCTTACATAAACAAGAACTGTTTTTGCTGAATAAACAAAGTGGAATGTTTCAACAAAATACTTCAATATCAGGATTCAGGTTTTGACAAAGATCCCATGCAAAAAGCAATCATAAAAGTTTGAGAGCTTACGAGCTCAATTTCGATGTTGGGCTTTTGCATATTTGGGCTTTTCATATGAACGGCCCATTAAGAAAATTTCAGATCCAAACTCAATTTATTTGGGCCAAAGAAGCCCACTCTCCTTGACGAAAATAATGCATGTTATATTGTTCAGTTATTTTTTCAGCCAGTTTAAAAACTAATCTCATCACATTCTTAGTGAAAACAAGTATAGCAAACAAGGTCTCGAAAAGAAAAAGTAAAGTTTATTTCAAAAAAATAAATTATAGCTAATCATTTTAATTAATTAATTATATTAATCACAATTATGTTACTGCCACTTGCATGCATGTATTACACGTAAAGCAAGGTAATAAGTCTAAATGATTACAGATTTGGTTCAAATTAATTATGATGGTTTGCTAATGATTTCGTGAGTATTTTATATCAATCTTTATGTCAATGAACGGTATCATCTCATGGGATTAATTATGAACTTTTCCATTACATTTTTATATTTGATTGGTTGTGATTATGAAATTCATAATTCATTTGTACGATTCATCTTAATCTGATAATAAAAAATTAAATAATGAATGCTTTGAAACCCATGACACTTAATCCAAACTAAATGTTTGTAATTTAGGGAAAAATGGTAGGGTTTGTTTGTAATCGAGTTTGTTTATAATGTGCCGAAAAAGGTTATTTGGTAGTTGCTTGGCTTTGATTCGATCGAGTTCAAAGATTCGTTCAAAAACTAGCTAAGCTGAAATTTAATTTGATAAGTTGACTCGCGACTTAGCAGGATTTAAGAGAATAATTTCAAGTTAAACTCATCCGTTATACTAGTCGGACTTTATAAATGAAACTTATACGGCTAATTAATAACTCGACTTGTTTGTAAACCCTAACACACACATAAACTTCCAATACTCTTTTGTATTGATCATCTTTCAAGGTAGATTACAAAAGATGTTGACTATCGTGACCTAAAATCACCATTGGTTTTGATCAAAAGGAAACAAATAGAACAAAACAAACTTGACTACTATTGAATGCAAACACATACCAAAATTCAAAACCCTAAGTGCCCTAATACAAACAACTACTAAACAACCACTTCAAGAACGGTACAAAAATAGTTACTAACTATTTTTATATGTTTATTATTGACAAGTTTGGACTAGATCCAATCAAACATGAACCTAACAAAAACTTAGAAATCTCTTCCCCACGATAGGATTTTTTTTTTCTGATGCCCTAATATAGCCCACCAAATTGTGATCACCTTTGATCAAAACAAAACAAAAAGAACAAACAAACTTGAATATTATTGAATACAAAAACATGCCTAAATTTATAACCCTAAGTGCACAACCACTTCACAAATAATAGAGAGTAAATATTAACTATTTTTACCTGATTCATATCAAAACTTCGTATCGGATTCAATAAAACTAAACGCAAACAAATAACTCAATAGTACGTGTACAATTCTAACAAACAGAAACTTACAAAATTCTTTTCCACATGCCATCTTTCAAGGTAGGATATGTTTTTTGACTAGTGACCTAATATATACCACCAATTGAGGTCATCTTTGATCAAAACAAAAGAAACAAACAAACTTGACTATAGAATGCAAAAACATCCCTAAATTGCAAACCCTAAGAGCCCTAATATGCCTCTCTTGAATACAAACAATCACAACACAAACACATAACATATGGTCCCAACCATGAAAAATCCCTCCCTATGCTTGACTAAAAAAACAGGCACCAATTATGGACCATCTTATTATTCTTTTTCCTATGTTTTTTTGCATTAAAATATGGAGGAATATTCACATCCATATCCACAACAAGAGAAAAGAAACACAAGAAACAAATAAATAAAGAGAAAGAACAAAAGCAAAAACACAAAAATTAAAGAGCAACATTTAAATAAAGAAAAAGAAAGGATAAAACTTCAAGATGAAGGGTTAGATGATTGAGCCCTCTCTTACATGAGACAGAAGAAGTGGGATACTCTAAAAACATCAACATCCCTCCCACCATCAATTTCATCTTTTGTTAATATAATAATAAATTAGATGGTATGATTAAGAATAACTATTTTTTTCAAAAATCTACATAATCATAGATTGTACAATTAAAATAATCCCTCATTAATATATAATATTTTATTATGACCGTATCGATACGAGGATAATTTTAAAAATTTAAGATTAATTTTGTGTTCCATAAAATAAAATGGTATGTTTTTAATAAATGACATTTTAGAATTATTTTCCATATATAAATCTATTATCCGTAATAAAAACTAATATTGGGTCAATCTCCCGACTTCATGGATTTTAGAAATGATTGTTTTGTCATTTACACTATACATGTTTTACAACTTGTAACCCTTGTGTATATTCTTTTGTTATGGCCATGTCGTTTTATTAGGGATAATTTTAAAATTTTACGATTAACCATGTCGGTTTCGTAATATTGTAAATAATTGTTTTTGTAAACGTCATTTCAAGATAAGATTCGGTATGTAAATCTGTTAACCGTAACAAATAGTAGTAATGTGACAGTTTAAAGACTTCATTGTTTTCAGAAATGATTGTTTTGTCATTTACATTATACGTGTTTTGTAACTAATAACCCTCATGTATATGTTTCTTTTTCCAATTAGAAACCCTTTGTATGTACTTTTGGAAGAAAAAAATTTAATTCTATTAATAGATTTGCAAACTAAAGTATTTTAGAACTAAAATATTAACATTGAATCAAAAAGAAAAATAAAACAAAACATGGTCTTTTTCTTTTTTATAATAACTGTCCCGCGTGACTTTGGAGCGCGTGAACCATTGCTCGATTGGTATCAGTAACATCAGATTCGTTACTGCCAACAAAAATCTTACAACATGGTACAACACAATTTGACTAACAAACACCTTAGTAGACGCGCTCCAAAGTAGCGTGGGCTTCACGCGAAAAACCAATCTCGGAAATTGGAACACTTGTCCCCGACACGACGGCGACTCGGCCTCAGCCCAACTCCGACGCCGGATGTATGTCCTTGAGCAGCCCCAATACCTGCTGCATCGTCGGCCTCTCCCCCGGCGCCTCCGCCGTACACAAATACCCAACCCGGAGGCTCTCCACCATCTCACTCACCGACTCGCCGCCGAGTCTCAGCCCCGAGTCGAGCGCGTGCACGCCACCGCCCTCCCTCACGGCCTTCCTCACCCACACCACCGTCTCCGCCGTCCCGGGCCTCCCCGTCAGGAGCTCCATCAGCACCACCCCGAAGCAGTATACGTCTGTCTCAGTGTTGCGGACCCTGTTCCCGGCGGCGGCGTCGTTCGCCGGCGACCCGAGGAACCGGAGACCGGCGTCGGCGATGCGGGGCTGGAAGTCGTCGGCGAGGAGCACGTTGGAGGCCACGAGATGGCCGTGCACCGACCCGGCATGGTGGAGGTACGCCAGCCCACGCGCTATCCCGACGGCGATGCGGTGGCGCGTGAGCCAGTTTATTTTCTCCGGCGAGGAGAGGTTGGACCCTAACCCCAATCCGTTACCGCTGTTGTGAATGTCCCACGTGTCGGAGCTCCAGTCCTCCACGTTCGGCTCCCCCGCCGGCAGCTCGTGCAGCCACCGGTGCAAGTCTCCGTTGGCCATGAACTCATAGAGCAATAACTTCTCCTTACCTTCACACAAAATACAATATCAAAGGATTAAGGTATAATTATAATCATTCCGTCAGCTATCAAATTGAACTATTAATCGTCTGACTCAATAGATAAATTGACATCTCGTAAACACGGTTCAAATCCAAACACAAATTCATCAAAAATACATCTTGAAAAGCGATCGTACATACTTATCCCAAAACCCTGACAATGTCTGTATAGGTTGACATACACGATTGGTTACGTTTAACCGTTATTATTATCCTAAAACCCTGACAACCGACAACATTAAATGACTATATAGGTTGGCGTACACGACTAGTTACGTTTAATCGTTATTGTACGCATGTATAAAACGTGTATAGATTTATGTGTGGTTCCGTAATTAACCTTAAACTACTTAGTGTCAGTCTAACAGATCTCCAAAGCTACATGCCCTCAACCCAGATGAATCGATTTTTACTGACGATTCATCCAGCTTTTCACAACGAATAACCACGTGTCGTGTGACAACTTACAACAAGATGGACGAATTATGAGCACCGGAAAATTGAACGAGCGATGAATCATTCGCCCAGCCAACTCACAAATCATGTTGCCTCACTTGTTCATCCGTTGAATTCAACCAGCGTTGAAGCTACTCTAACACAATACCAAACTCTCAATCTCACCAAACGAACTCTAAAAACCCTTTGGCCACCTATTCGTCCGTCATATTCGACCAGTATTGAAGCTACTGTAACACAATACCAAACTCTCAACCCAACCAACCCTAAAAACGCGTTTTCTCCTTTTATTCGTCCGCTGAATTCATCAGTGTTGAAGCTACTCTAACACGGCGCCAAACTATCAGCCAACCAACCCTAAAAACCCGTTCGACCTGTCTGGAAGCTAATCTAACGTGATACCGAACTCTGATATCGTACGAACACGTATTCAATATAAAACTAAAACTAGTCACAATAGACATGTCTATGTCTACTATTCACGAGAAAACAAAACATAGCACATATCGGGAAGGTACGGGCATGGGCATGTTTAGCCACCAACTTGTTCCATAACCGAAGTACCTATAACCCCAATAGTTTCCCAAAAACAGTGTCTGAATTCAATTTTGACCAACCAGAATGGACCCGAACTTGCCTCCGAAGACAATTTAACGTTTTCACTTACGACATTCGAACACATTTCAAATCTCGTGACCAACATTTATTACACGATAGGTCAAAGTGACGTGCAATGAGGGGATCTTTGCAATACAACCCTTTGTTTAAGGGTATTCTCAGTTTACCCTCTCAAAGCATTTGCAGTCAGTTGTAACTTCGAATGGGCAAAAAAGAGGGAAAACGTGACATTTCTTATCTCTCTACCGGATTCTCTCCCCTAGGGTCGACATAACTATCGACGCACAAATTCGACTATCTTTATCTTCTATTTTCTTCTCTTTCCTCCATCGGTCTTTCTTCCCCGGCAACTTGTCGATTCGGGACAAAATCTGACGTCCATTGCGAGATAATAACGAATCGAACCTAGAACGGACTAAATCGACCTTGTCGAATCTCACCCCACTACTTTGCTTTGCAGGTAAATATGTAAATCCCCGACGACCATGGATAAGGGTATTCTCAATTTTACGCTCTCACATCTCGACCGAGATTAATCATCTCCATCGGGATTAGTCATTTTGACCGAGCACGGCCTACTCATTAAAAGCATCTGCAACGAGGGTTGCTTGTAGCGTCGAATGGCCAAAAAACGAGGAAAACGTTACATTTCTTATCTGTCTAACACATATTTTCTCGTAGCATCAACATAACTATCGACGCACAAATTCGACTCGGTCCTTCTTCTTCGACCACTTGTCGATTCTGCTTAAAATCGATCCTTGAAATCCGACCTCCACTACACGATAATAGCGAATCGAACCTAAATATGACTTAATTGACCTCGCCGAATCTGACCCGACTTCCAATACTCTAAGGGTAAATATGTAAATTTTTTGTTAATGAAAAACAGAAAGGTGCAATACCTGCTATGCAGTAACCGGAGATGGGCAAGAGATTGGGGTGTTTGAGCTTAGACAGGTCCTCGAAGACCGAGACGGCGTCGTCTTGGCAGAGATCCCTAGCGTTCTCCAGGACCTTGATGGCGACGTGGATGTCGCCGGGGAGGACTGCCCGGTACACGGGGCCACACCGGCCGTCAGCGAGGTGGGAGTCCTTGCCGAAGTGTGAGGTGGCGGCGATGAGGTCCTTGAAGGTGAGGTTTATGAGTGGCTTCTCGAACATGGCCACCGGAGCTGAGGTCGGTTCTCTGATGTCGGCGACCCATGACATCCCGGAGCCGGTCTCGAAAGCGAACGGCCCTGATTTCTCGATTTTGAACGGTAATTGGGTGGGTTTTGAAATCGCCCATTTGGTTCTCCGGGAGAGTCTTCTTCTCCGGCGGATAAAACAGGCCAGGACCGCCATGGAAGCTAGAAAGAAAGCTCCGGCGGAGGTGGCGGAAATGAAGACAAGTTTGGTTTTTGATTTGTGGGTTTTGTTTGGTAGGTGTTTCTGGTTGATGGGTTTGTGGTTTTGGTTTGATCGGCGGTGGGGGTTGTGGTGGTTCTGATTTGGGCTCGGCGGTGCGGCGGTGCTCCGGTGAGGTTTAGTTCTGTTTTGGGGTTTAGTGGAATTGAAGATGAAATGCTTCCCGGCGTGAATGAAAGCGGACGCCCCGAACCTCCGGTACTTTCCGGAGTCGTCTCCGACAACTTTTCCGGTGAAGTTGTTCATCGAAATGTTGAAGAACTCAAGGCCGGAGACCGGAGGGAAATCGCCGGGGAAACGACCGGTCAAGCGGTTATTCGACAAATCGAGGTACTTCAACGAGCCAAGCATCGAGATTTCTCTCGGATTCCCCGAAATGTTGCAGCCGGAGAGATCAAGGTGCTCCAACGCCGTCAGGTTTCCGATTCCGGCGGGGAAGATTCTCAAATCGTTGCCGGAAAGGTCGAGCCTTTTCAGCTTCAAAAACCCAGAAACCCTCAGGTTAGTGAACCGGTTGCCGGAGACATTCAGCACCTGAACCGCCGAACCCGACCCGCCTCCTAACCCGCCGCTCCCGCCGAACCGGTTTCCGGCGAGATTGACCTTCACCAGCTTCCCGGCGCCGGACCAGAACCATCCCGGAACAGAGCCCTTCAACAAATTCCCCGACAAATCGACCTCCCGGAGCTCCGACAGGTTCCGGAGAAACCTCCACGACACGATCCCGCTCAGATTCCTCGAATTAAGCTTGATTTCACGAATCAACGGATCGGTACAGTTCGAATCTGGGCTCCGAGCTCGAATCATCGAGACATTGAATCCGGCGACCGACCCGAAAGCTCTCTTCACCATCTCCGTGTCCGTGCTGTTGCAGATTGGAGACGACTCTGCGACGGCGAGGAGGAAGGAGACGAGACATAAGCTCCACAGAAGCTCCATTTTTGTTCCTTTTCAAGCTCTGGTTCTCGATGCTCTGTTCATGCTCTGTTTCCGAGAGAGGGAGAGATTAGCTGAGAAACTGAGGAGCTGTGAGAGAAGATTGGGTTTTATTGGGGTTTCTTAACGGCGTTAGTTTTGACGGTACCGTTGTGTTGACAGATGACGTTACAAAATCTAACTGAAGAGTTTGACTTTGTAGAAAGTCTTATGTACTATCGGCTGATGATGCGTTGATTGAGATCAGATCAGATCAGAGAGAAAGAGTACACTAACTTGTGGTTAATTTTCATACTATGTTTTTCGTTAAATAATATTCACGTCGTCAATTTTAAATCCAAAATCAATTGTCACACCTATTTTTGATCGTATTTTTTTAAATTGTGACGGATAGTTTTGTTGGAAGACGGCGGAAACAATGTTGTTTAACAGAAGTCGTTGTTCTCTTTTAAAGAATGAAACCCTAGTAATATGTCATTCAACGACTTTTTCAGCATAAACAAGTTGTTCTCACATTTTTTTTGTTTACTATCGGAAAAAGATTATTTCTGTTAACTTTTAAAACATCGTTATTTTGGATGGATAATCAATGAAAATTTCAAAATCCCAGAAAATGCCCCAACCCTGAATCCTAACAAACCTTCTCCAGATCCTGAAAACCCAAAACTACGTTTAGACAGAAGGGCAAGATAAATAGGATAAGAGATTAGGGTTCGAAGTTAATAGTTTTATTTTAAGTAGAAATGTTTAAAGGGTTTATGGGGATTTTTCCGTCAAAAATAATAAATAAATAAAATAAAAAACAATGAACACCATCATTTTATAAACAAAACTAAATATATGAATACATGTTTGATATAGAAACATTAAAAAACAACACTTTCTTGTTAAGGCTATCTACAGTGGACGTTAATTTTTGAGGTCGAATATGTGGGTCTATATCAGGTCGGATTCGATAGATTCCGCAGTGGGGTATTGGATTCGAAGGGTCGAATTTGACCAAAATCTGACGTATAAGAAAAAGATTCATTTAAGAAGGAGAGAGAATCGTTAGGGAGGAGAAAGTTTAGACGGTTGGTGAATCTGCAGACTTGAAGAACGTCGATTCGCCAGGAAAAAAAAAATAAAAATCGAAATATCAGCAAAACCTATTTTTTCATCACTTTCGAAGATCCTTTCGAACTCTAGGTAGAAGGTCTAACAACATCGTTTGTCAGTGAGTATTTGAATTTTTCCAATTTTTTTAACCAACGGTGAAAATTTAGATTTACTGGTACGAGGAGGCGGTAAAATGTGACGTTGACTTGAGTTTGAATTTTTGGTTTGTTGTAATGATGGATTAGTTGGACAGGTGTTGACTCATTTGTTTGTAGTGATGTTTTTTTTTCTCCTACGCGCCAGTTATGTCCTTACAAATATAGGAGAGAGTAGGGGTAGTTATGTAATAACAAGGGTCTGTCTGCTTTCGGACAAGGTTTCACTTGAAACTATGGGACCCACGTTGTGTTTTTTTACCTGGCCTATGACGAACTTACTTCGCTGTTCGCTTCTCTTCTCTGATGTGTCCTGTCTCTGTTCTTCAGTATTTTTGTCATTTTAATAGTTTTAAAATTTACCATGTCAATAAAATAATCAACCAAGTTAACATGGTCTTATTTTCGGTTCAATCTTGTCATTTTTTGTGACCATAAGCAAAATACAATGCATTAAAAATATCGAGGGTCTCATGAAAGGAATCACAAAAAAAAAAACAAGATTCATAAATAAACAACGATATTATGAACGATGCTAAGCAGAAAAAACAAACACTTAAAAAATTAAGTCTATAATAATCGTATATATGACTCAATACTTTTACCAGTTTTCAAAGGGCCTCAATGACGTTCCCTTAATAAGTGACGTGTATGAGTTTGACAACCAATCATACGAAGACTCTCTGCTACAGAGTCAACTAGAGAAGAAGAGTATGGTAACACAATAACTGAATACACGATAAGAATGTAGAAGATCCAAGTACAATACCCATAGGGATCTCATGAGGTCCGCTTACAATATGGCCGAAGAAAGAGGTACTAGAGTCTTGAGCTCTATCCGCAACCGCGGGGAGGCCCTAATATTATCACCTTGAATCATATCCGTCTATCTATCCAACCGGATACCTACATCAACCTGATACCTACATCAACCTTGGAATACGAGTAGCCAAATGTGTCCATACTAGGCCTCCAACATCAGAAGGAGTGACAAAAACTTTATCAGTATTGTCTGATCGTCCATCTGTCCAATCTTATTATATACTATAATAAATTGGTCAAGTTTAAACTTAAAATTTTCAAGCCTTAATAACAGAATTATATATATGCATATATTATCAAAATTTTAGTACATAAAAAACTTTTATCGTAATAACCCGATTTAAGTACATATATTCGAATCGATATATTCATCAAATCCAATTTTCTCCAACCCTAGTAGAAGACTAAAAAGATAATATAAGGACGTAAGTGGGTTAGTTAGTTGAGGACTTGGTTGCGGAACAAAATCACTTGCGCGTAATGTCCACTTTTGCAATTTGGTTTCGTTACCAATTCCAATAACCATTTTGATTTTTTAAATTATTTTCCCCAAACCTACTCCTAATCTCGGTTTAGTTCTCGATTAGTGTGTGTGTTTCAAATTATTCCTCACACAAGTCCACTTGTAAACACCATTACCGGATTGGTTTGGCTCTCGGTTTAAGATTATGGTCTAAATTATTCTCATACCACTCCACTCACAAATGTTGATGGATATAAAATTCAAATGAAGGATGAAATAGTGTTGAAAGAGTGAGATTGTAGAATTATTTCGAGTTTCGATATAAATTATAATCCTTTGTATCATGTTTCTATTATTTGACAAAGTCAGTAAACAGGGTCGAAACGAAGAGAATTAATCATAAATTGTTGTTGGAATCGTTTAACATGATTCCTATCCAAGGTCGAAACCACCGGGTAATCAAATAGATCTCCTCGTATCCAATTATATAACTTCTTCCAGTCCAAATTGTTAGTAGGTGAGTGATTTTTGAGTAAAAAAAATTGATTACTTTTATAGAAACTAACTACGCCATAACGGGTTATAGTTCCTTTTGTAGATGATAAAGATAACATATTAGTTTACGTGAAAAATAAATCACATGATAAGTTTTTGCATGAACGTCAAACGGAATAATTATCAAATTTTTATACATATATAGTTTATAGCAATTTTACAATACATATAAACGAGCATAAATCACTTTAAGGAAAAATATGTTGTAAATGATTCGTTTTTTTTTTACCATGTATCATATATCATCTATACATAATACATGTCAAACTTATGGATGTATAAAAAAAATATAATAATCACATATTTCAGATTTGTTAGATCTTCGGTCGAAGCCAAAAGATCGACAACACAATACAACAATGTACCTATAAATAACACAATTATTATCCCTATTAAGATTCAATCTCGGGTGATCAATAGGAATGCAATAGTTTAGTCAACTTTTAAACATTTTTAATTAATTATGAACCATTTATTAAATGTGTGAATAACACATCTGAAACCTAAATCAAGGTCAAAAGTTTGTAAATGGGTTTGACAAACATTGTGGATCGACCTTGACATTTAACCCATACCAAAGAAATAATTAACAATATTTGTTGGTAATTATGTATATTAACTAAAGACCTCTCCATCATGTGCACCTGCCATATGATCCCGACACTTGTTATAATTAAATTGTTAATGTGTATTAAAATAAGTTGATAATATAATAAGTTTTGTGGTTTGGAATCCACAAAATTCCAAACAAAAATTCCAAAAGGAATGACAAGTGAGATTTTAGGGTTTATTTTTTCCGACCCTTACCTGAAAGTTTTTCAGACAATTAATAAAATAATAACTATAGGTGACTGTGAGTTAGTATTTGATTAATTAACTATAATTGTGTGTGTTTAAATAATTATCGAGTTCTGTGTGTGATGGTAGATTATTGATTTGTACATAAGTGTACAATTAGTAGTGCGTAGCAGTTGTAATAGTGATTAGTGTTGGGGCTGCTGCAGAATGAACAGCCCATGCTTTGTTGCTATTGTTTGTACACAACATGATATTTATTTATTCCTATCAATCTTATCAAATAATGGCAATTTAATCTTGTGTTGTGTCTCCTTGTTTACTATTTGTCGTAAGTAGATGGATAATGAAAATAATGTTGTATAGAGTTGTACTCAAATAGAAACAATTTCTTATTGTACAAGCATAGGGACGTACGAAATCCATCGAATCTGTTTAAGATGGCGTCATCAGAACGCACCAGATCTTGCCATGCGTGCGGTGGCAAATTCGTAAATACCGTGAACTTTGACCGCGCAGCGCGTGGTGACCACTCGCAGCGACACGTGGATGGATGCGCGCGCACAGTGCTAATAGTTTACATAGCACGGTGATAATAGTTTAGTACAAAATGTGATAATAGTTTGCTATCAGCACATTTTGTA
>JAYMTN010001982.1:0-11790 GCA_036897425.1 Erodium trifolium | reverse complement strand
CGTGTTGACTTTAACAACAGTAATAGAAGTAAGACGGGATCGAACCGGGCCCGAACCTCGAGTCCCGACATATGATTCCCGAGTCACGTTTCCCAAGACATGTCAGTGCACGTTTCCCGAGACACGTCGGGGAACGCTTACCGAGGCATGTCGGGGCACACTTCCCGGGCACATCGGGACACGTTTCCCGAGGCATGTCGGGGTACGAGCCTGATCTCAGTTTTAGGGTTATCCCTTGTCCAAATTTTAGTTTCAAACCTTAAGTCCCAAATCGTCCAAGCAGGTTACTGTTCCGAATTCAAACCATTCTCCAGTGTTAGGTTTTCGTTCGAATTCCAATTTGTAATTGAATCAAATTATCTCTTTCAATCTTTAACCAAATTGTCCGGTAATCAATTGTTTCTCAAATTCTCAGATTTGATTTGTCCTTGCTCAATCCAAAATTAAAGCTCGGGAACAAGAAGAGGAAGAACCAAAATCAACTTAATGATTTATTACAGAAACTTGTACAATGAATCCAGCTGAAACCTTCACAGAGAAGGTAGAGAAAGCAAAGAAAGGAGAAGAGGAAAAAGGAAGAAGGCCTGAACCGGTTTACCCCAAAGATGGTGGCTGGGCTCCGGCCGTAGCTTCGAGGACGATGTCAGTGTCCTCACCGAGCGATCAGCGTGGCGGATGGACTGAGGCGCGGGGCTCGGGACGGCGGCGTCTCGGATCTGTGCTGGAACAGCACCGGCGGCAGCGGGGCACGTCTGGCGACCTCATCTCGTGTCAGATCTGGCACAGGACGACCTTGTCTCGCCAGATCCGGAACGGCGCGCGGAGGAACAGAGTTTCCGTACCCGGCGTGGCTCGATTCGTAACGGAAGGAGACGGTCGGCGGCGGCCTCGTGCAGCAACGGTGGTCATCATCCAAGGGGAGGTCGGCGTGGAGCTTGACCTGGCGAGATCGGCACGGGGACTCGAGCGGCGTACCGAGATGGCTTCAAATCGTCGAGGCGTCGCTTCGAGCACGGGAGGAAAGGGTGCCGGAGGCGAGCTCTGGCCGACATCGATGGCTGGAGCTCGTGGATTCGCAGCGGCAATGAGGTCCGACGCCGAGAGAGAAGAAGAAGGGCGAGACGAGATGAGGAAGTGGGGGAGGCGTGGTCTGAGTTAGGGTTTCAATGCCCTTTAAGCTGACCCGCTCTCAAGACCCGCCCGTCTCGGCCCGAAATCCACGTCCGGTCCTGACCCGCGTGGATCGCTGGCCTGCAACTGTGGGCTCACGGCCCAACTCAAGACTTGGGCTCAAGAACACCTCTTGGGCCTGAGCAGTAGTCCTTTCTTTTTTTTTTACTCGATCCGAAAACTGAAAACCCGACGACGGTTCTCACAAATGAAGCACCTAAGCCAAGAGATATGGGTTCAAACAATAACAAGGATATATAAAAGAAATGAAAGGACATAGGTTTGTAATGTTCGGGTTAGAAATGAAATGCTAAGGCTCAAATGGGTGACTAAGAGATACAATCATGCAAAAGGTAGGCAATTTTTTTAGCTCAAACGGGAATGGAGGAGATCCAGGGGCATTTTGGGTCCTTTTCTCTGGCAGATGAGGAGGACGAAACATTTCAATTGTTCGACGAGAAGGAAGATGGTTCTCTACAGGCGAGGGAGGCTAAGCTGCCCCGCCATGAGGCTGATTGGGGCTCAGGGGGTAGATGGTTGGAGGCCTACCCCCACGATCCAGGACCCGATTTACAGGCCATGTCTTGGGGTAGCGATTCTACACCAAGATTTCCTGCTTTTTCTGCTATTTAGCTTTTGTGTTGAACTGTTTTAGTCAGATTTGTTTATGCTGTTTTGCATTCAGTTATTTATTTTCTCAATTCAGGGTAGGACGTAGGAATATATATTGTTGTCTAGGATGGAAACTAAGGCAATTCTACGAGTTCATGAACGCCGGGTGTCCTACTGGAGGCTCGGACAATATTCTATTCCCAGAGCTTTTAGCCATACTTATGATGTTTAACTTATACTAGTAATATCGTTTTTCGTCGCCTGCTCCAACTTTTTTTTTAATCTAATGAAATTCAGATCTCTTATCTTAAATGAAAAAAAAAGCGCTCAACTACCGATGTCTTGCTGTTTTTTCCCAAGATTCCGGATTCCAAACCAATACTATCACAACTTCACAAGTCACCTGATAAAGCCACACTCTCAAAACAACCAGCAAAATGTCACTACCTTGAACCCAGAAAATGAAACCCAGAGACACCCAACTCCTCTTCTCATCTCTCTCACATCTTCTCCTACTCACTCATGCTCACTTCTCAGCTCAATCTTCACCACCACATGACCAACAAGACCTCAACAGATCTCATTTCCCAGATGGGTTCTTCTTCGGAACCAGCACTTCAGCTTACCAGGCATGTCCCTTCTCTCTCTCCCAACTTTTTCTCCTCAATCCTTGACTCAACACAGTCCTAACATTGCAGATTGAAGGAGCTTTTCTCGAAGACGGCAAGGGCTTCAACAACTGGGATGTCTTCACCCACATTGATGGTACAACGCATTTCTTCTATTGATTCTGAGTTTCCAATCCGTTTCAAAGTCTTGATCTTTGCTCTTCTCTCAGGATCCATCAAGAACAATGAGAACGGAGATGTAGCAGACGACTATTACCATAGATACATGGTATGGATCCAAACAATCTGTATACTTTTGGTTGTGTTTTCTTGAAGTTTGGTGAAGAAATTGATGAGGTTGAAGAAGGGTTGTGATTAGATTTTTTATTTGGGCAGGAAGATATTGAGATGATGCATTCTCTTGGGGTCAATTCGTATCGATTCTCAATTTCTTGGGCCAGAGTTCTTCCAAGTATGTCTCATTGCTCAGCTCATGAACTTGATTTGGTTGCTCCATGAATCAAATTTCTCAATTCTGTATGATGATTAGGAGGGAGATTTGGTGAAGTTAATCCAAATGGGGTCATGTTTTACAACAAGATTATAGATAATCTCTTACTCAGAGGTAATTAAGTTCTGATCCTCTGAACTAATTTAGAACATCATGTTCTTGGTTTCTAAACTTGTTCTTCATTAGAATAACAGGGATTGAGCCATTTGTGACAATACATCACCATGACATCCCACAAGAGCTCGAGGACAGATATGGGACTTGGCTTAGTCCTCTGATTCAGTAAACCACTCCTCTAAACTAATTCTTATTTGGGATGATTGCAAAAAAGTACCCTATTCATTTTTACAATTTCTAGCCCTTTTCTTTGATGATTGCAAAAAAAAAAAATTCTTGAATTTGTCTTTTTGTGCAATTTGTATAAAATGACGATTTTATCCTAACAATTTGGATTTTCTGTTCTCAATTATTATTTTTAAAAATACAAAATTTCAAGGGTAAAATGGTTATTTTCATACAAATCTATACAAAGCGTAATGAAAATAATAATCAAGGGATATGAAAAAATGGATTTTTTTAAAATGCATAATTTCCAGGGTAAAATCGTCAATTCCATACAAATCTATACAAAGCGTAATAAAAAGACAAGTTCATGTTTTTTTTTTTGCAATTATCAAAGAAAAGGGTTATTAATTGCAAAAAAAGTGAATACATCAGGATACTTTTTCGCAATTACCCCTTCCTATTTCAAATTGTTTATAATGGTAAACAAAATGTATAATGAGTTTTGTGTAAACTAATCAGGGAAGATTTCGTCCATTTTGCGAAAGTATGTTTCGAGAGCTTTGGGGACAGAGTAAAGTACTGGACGACCCTCAACGAGCCTAACTTGTTCACTGAAATGGCCTACATAAGGGGATGGTACCCTCCATCCCATTGCTCAATGCCTTTTGGAGATTGCTTTGTTGGGGACTCTGATAAAGAGCCTCTCATTGTCATGCACAATATGATACTGTCACATGCCAAGGCCGTTAAGCTCTACCGCGACCATTTTCAGGTACATCGTTAAGCTTAAGCATGATTACATACCTCGTTAAACAACGATGCTTAAGCACGATGTTAGTGAGAAATGTGACGTTTGTGCAGAATAAACAAGGTGGGTTTATCGGGATAATTGTAAGCGCGTTCATGTATGAGCCCTATAGAGACGATGAATCCAACCGGCAAGCTGTTGCTAGGGCCCTGGCTTATAATATGGCCTGGTGAGTTTATAATTACATGGGTTTTATTTTTTTGCTAATTGTGCTATCAAGAGCAGATAGATATTTGTTCTTGTTCAATTGCTATGAGTGTGGGACAAAAAGCTTGTGATAAAGATGGACCCCAAAAGAAAATGGAGGCATTCATGTTCTTGTGGTCCATGATTTGTGAACATCTTTGATGCTTTCCATGTCTCAATCACAATTTAAGGGCATTCATGATGGTAGTCCAAAACTTAGGTCCATATCAATTCTATAGCATGATATGTTAGATCTATCCTCTTGTAAAAAAAAACTACCCTAAAATATTGTCCAGGCCAAAAAAACAGCTTATCTTTTGTCCACGCTTATCGTCGTCTGTTAGAAAAATGTAATTGCCCACAAACTATTGAATGCATTATAAATTGCCCACAAATCTACTGCAAAATGACGAGTGTTATCAGAAGTAGTAAGCTAATGCTGTAATCCGTTATTTCCCACAAAACGACGCTGGACAATACTTTATGCGCTTTAAAAGCGTGGACAAAAGATAAGGTTTTTTTTTTTGCAGTGGACAATACTTTAGGGTAGGTTTTTGGTAATTAACCTGATTTTAAATTAATTCTTTTATATATAAGGGTCATTTTCGTCACTAAACCTTAATTTATCGTAAACCGAAGAAAAAATAAAGTTCATTGGGAAGAACTGATTTAAAGTACATGGTAATGAATTGATAATAGTTTAAAATATAGCTAGTGAAATATAATTTCCTCTTAAAGATAATAAAGACATAGGCAAGTTCATATGTTGAGTTTTGTTGTTGTTACATAGGTTGTTAGATCCCTTAGTACATGGAGACTACCCTCCAGAAATGCACCGATACCTTGGAAACGAACTGCCTCGGTTCTCTCCCGAAGAAACAATGTATGTAAAGGGAAGTCTCGACTTCATAGGCATCAACCATTACTCAACTCTTTATGCCAAGGATTGTCTCCACTCGTCTTGCATCTCGAGCGCGCAACGACCTATACGAGGTTTTGTCGAAACAACTGGGGAAAGAGACGGTGTTCCTATTGGAGAACCGGTAAATATGTCATACATGCCATTGTCGAAGAATTCGTCTTTTGTTTGAAGGGTTACGATAATTTATGTTTTGGTCTCTGGCAGACAGGAATGGCAAGGTTTTTCATAGTTCCTGGAGGCTTGGAGAAGGTTATTGATTATGTTAAGGATAGATACAACAACATGCCCATGTTTGTGACTGAAAATGGTTAGTGAATCCTCTACAAAAACCGTTTTCATATGTTATAACTCGTTTGTCCAACTGTTTAAGCACTTGAACTTGAACTTTTGGGAACATGGTTCAAGTCCTATTGGAGATACCTTCTCTCTCCTCTGTTATCTATTTCTCCAATAGGGGTGAGCAAAAAACCCTTAAAACCGAAAACTAAAAACCCGATGGTTTTGGATGGAAAATCGAAAGAAAGAATTGAGAGAACCGATCGCCTTCTAAGTTAATTTCAATGTTATTGGACCTTTTTTCAATGAAGCTCATATTCTTTTGATTTATATTATACTCATCTATTTCTTTAACAATTTGAATTCAGAAGCCCAAACTTATTTGACTTCAAGAATAATCGTTGCTATATTTCACTTTATAACGGTTTTTATATTGTAGTTTATTTGATTATTATATTTGAAAAAAGTCGGTCTTCATCCAAACAAAAAACAAAGATTTTTGGACGGTCGGTTTCTTGTTCGGAAATACAGACCAAACATTGAATTTCGTATATTTTTAGATCAACTCAGAAATTTATTAGAAAAAGAGTCTTTCCAAGAAGGAAAGAAACTCGAGGTCGAAGACCTGAAACACGATTACAAAAGAGCTCCCGATAATAGAGCTTAAAGACACAAACGGATTATTGATCACCCTTATCTCCAACTCTTCTTGGGCCTCTTTTGTCCCTCAAAACTGAAGTATCATGCCTCTTACTTCTACATCCATTGTAACCTTTAATGTAATGTGTAGCTCATAGATTGGTTTTGGCGTTTCAGGGTACTCTCCACCGGATAAGCAGAACCAAGACCTAAACGAGTTGCTACAAGACGAGACACGAATCAACTTTCACAGGGCCTACCTTGCTGCCTTGGCCAGATCAATAAGGTATGCAATACAGAGAAAATATGTTAGTGCTCGACTTTCAGGTCTGTAGCTAGACCATCATCATCTTGTACTCCTCTTTTACCTCATGGGAGATTTTAATTTAAATTTACATTGCTGATAAAAAAAAATACACCAAAATGAACCGTTCTAGATTCGCTTGGACGGGTTCTTAATCGATATGTTATGGTGGATAGGAAAGGGGCAGATGTACGAGGATACTACGTATGGTCGTTGATGGACAACTTCGAATGGGTAGAGGGATACGGCATGAGGTTTGGGCTATACTATGTGGATCGGAAGACATTGAAGAGGACACCAAAGCTTTCTGCTAAGTGGTACCAAAGCTTCCTTGCTAACTGTAGTGATGGAAACAAGTTCAGGACAAGTTCGGTTCTAAACAAAGATCACAAATCGGTTTATCTCAAAGTCCGAAGCAAAGAAAGTAGAAATCCAATGAAGTGACAATGTGTCATCTCATCTATACTATAAAGTATAAACCCTTTAAAATTCAAAAAATAAAAGTATAAACCCTTTAAGTAATAAATTATGTTTTTTTTTTTTTTGTTATTGCTTTGAGAGCATGCTCCATGCAACTAGTTTCTTCTAAATTACCCAAGGGGTTCGCTTTAGGTCTCGAATAATAAAAAAGGCTTCGTAAAATTAAAGCATCATTATAATTTGAGGTAAAAGCTTTGAATTATTAAAGGGAAACTCCACTAATATGTTATCGAACGATCTGTTTTTTAGCCAAATGTGATGTTCTCACCTTTTTTTTCTTCCAAAAATGCGCATAGACTTTTCGTTTGTTATCAGAAAACGACGATTTATGTTAATTTCGATGGAGAGTCCTCATAAAATTCAAAAACACCTTAAATACCCTTACCGCACTTTCTATCACTACAAACCCTAGAGAGAAAGAAGAAAGAGAGCGAGCACTCGTTCTTTTGATAGTGAGAAATTTAGTGTTCTGAAAAATCCCGACTGGACCCCGCATAGGCACCTGTCTAGGCCCCATTTCCTTGTTTATTCCCGATTAAATTAATTAAACCCCCGGATAATCTTCAAAAGGCCCTAACCACATGACAAGCGTTAAATTGGTCATTTGCATACTGCCGTCCATAATTAGATAGCGGGACGTTTAGAAACAGAGGTAAATGGTCGGATAAAACCGCATTGCACTTGAAATTAAGATAATATCTTTCCAACTTCAAAAAAAAAAAAATCAAAAACCCCATCATAATGTAAACAAATCTACAAGAACAAAAACCAATTCAAATTTGAAAGAGAGGGAAGAGATAAAAAGAAACATAATTCTAAATCAAAATAAATCCACACTTATTATCAGTTAAAATGGTTTAAAGATTATTAAAAAAAATCAGTTACTAATGAACCCAAATCCGAAAGTTTGATCATAAGATCATAGTTATCGGTCCAAATAACCGGCAATTTTGCGAGATAAAGCATGAAATATGTATTAGCACGAAGCCCGAAAAAACGGAGTAGTTTCTGAAATAAACTAACCTTACGTTACTATAGTCCCATAATTTCCTTCTCTTCTCTGCCTCAACCAACTCGACATGGCTCTCAAGGTTTGATTTTTCCTTTTGTTATTGAAGAATCATGACTTGCATTAACAATGTACGATCTTTGTGCACACCATTTCTGGTTTTGCTAGTAAAATTTCGGTTATTTTACTATGTTATAGTGTTTCATTGATCAAACTTTGATATTACATTACAATTTGATCATGTACATTTATCGATCTGAGAGTTTAGGTGAATCGGACTTTAATATCTACGGCCTGGTCTTTGGGTTTTGAGACTATCCCAAAGACCGAGGTGAATATAAAGTGTAGTGGATCGTTTTAAGGGTTGAAGTACCTTTGAAATTTCAGGTTTACCAAAGGAGGAAGAAGAAGAAGGAATTTCTGGTTTATCTGAGGAGGAAGACGAAGAAGAAGACGGGTCAGGGACGGTTAAATGAACTACCTCCGGTGACTCTTCGGAAGCCACCGATCGTGTATGTGTCTAAAAGGAAGCGAAAACTCAATCTTCTCAATCACAAGCCAGAGTTAGAGCCAGAGGAAGTTCCTAGCTCGCCTTCAAAGAGTTCACATGGAAGCAACTCAATTGTTCATGGTAATTAAGTATCTTGAAGGGCCCGTATGAAAGGGAAAAAAAATGCGATAAACGACTTTTATGTATGTGTTCTTGCAACTTGTGATTTTTGAAGAAAAATGTTTAAAACCTTATACTTCCAAATTTTCATAGTTTTGCACCGTTTATCACAATGTTATAAAAAACGACAAAAAGACGAATTTACCCTATATTCCTTTGGTTTGTTCGGGTCATAAATTGTCAAAATAGGAGTCTTGTTTCTACAAAATTTCCATTTTTGTATAAGGTTATAAATGGTGATTTTAAAAACTTCTATAAAAACTGTCGAAAAAGCTTACTTACCCTTCATTCCTTTGATTTGTTCGTGTCATAAATTTTCAAAATTGGACATTTCTTTGCAAAGTTTATAAGGGTGTTTTAAAAAACTTTGGAGGTGACGTGAGTGACACATGACTCATTCTGGATTATATATGTTACTTTTCACTACATGCAAAAAAATACGAGTTGCAAGAATTTTTCTTCAAGAGCACAAGTTGTCAAAATCTTAAACATGAGGGTCATTTTCTGCAATTTTACATAATATGAATGATACACTTTCATGTTTGTTTATTGAAACTCGTTCTTGGTTTTGAATTCAGCAGATGAATCTGTCCCGACCGTTACCATACCTCGGACACCTCCAAGGGGACGGGAAAAGTACATAGTTCGCAACTGGAGTACGAGGAAGAACAGAGTGGCAAGGCCCCGAAAAGCTCTGGTTTTCAGCATTTACTCGCTCAATCCACTAAGCTTATACTGCTGCAAAAAGAACAAGAGATCAAAGCATACTCGACCGCGCAACATGGGTAAATAAATATACGAGTTGCTAATTATTCCATCTGACTTAGCATGATTAGTGTTTGATCGTGCATTTGATTCTTTGTTTGTTTCAGAGCGAGATGGAATTGACTTTCAGGCAACGTTCCTCGCGAATAAATTTACATGTCTGAGTCTTGCACCACCGCCCGAATATGTTTCCCCCGAATATATTAAACGTAAGAACAAGAAAAAACCTCCATTGATAAAGAAAGAACCCCCATTGATTGCATTCGATGAAAGCACGTTTCGTCAATTGGCTCGTATGGAGAAGCAGAAGAATGGTCTTCTGCTTCGTAATGGTGAGATTGAGGACGAGGACGAGGAGTGGAGGGAAGAGAGAAAGCTATTCCGCGGAAGGGTCGACCTTTTCATCTCCACCATGCATCTCATCTTAGGTATGCTATTTAATCAAAGTCATTTCAGTCGTATTTTTAGTTGGATTATGTAAAAACTATAGTCACCTGTATGATTTTAAAATGACAAAATTACCCTTCTTTCTCTTGTTTGGATGTGAATTAAAAAAAATACTGAAGTAACAACCTGTCGCATTTCTAGCTTTGCTAGAAAAGTTTCGGTTGTTTTACTCGGTAGAGTAATGTTGGAACGTTTCATTGATCATCAAACTTTGATATTGCATTACAACTCGTCGGAGGTTAGGTGGATCGAATTTTAACGCTTACACATCCTAGTCTTTTGGGCTTTAGGACGGGACTCCAGGGGTGGGTTTAGTCTTGCTTATTGGTTTATGACTACGTTACGCAACCAAAAGATACGACAATAACAAACTGTAACTAAATAAAATTATAGATATTTCACCCATCATCCCTAAAAAATACGACAATAACAAACTGTAACTGAACCATACATTTGAGTAGCTAACTATACTGACATGACGTTGTGAACTTGATAGGGAATCGAAAATTCAAGATGTGGAAAGGCTCAGTTCTCGACTCCATTGTTGGAGTTTTCTTGACTCAAAATGTCGCTGATCATCTATCCAGGTTAGCTGAACTCACTTAATTTCTTCGATACATCATTACACGGTATGCTCGGGACTAAGTTACAATACTCGATGCAGTAACGCCTACATGCATCTTGCTGCAAAGTTTCCTCTTCAACCGCATCATAGTCTAAAGAGAAAGCCAATTATAATGCCTCTCCTTGCCCTAACACAAGGAGAAGAAGAAGTAGCGATGGCAGAGCCTTCTCAGAACCCGGAGCCAGAGACAGTGTCGGTTGTTGAAAGCGAGACAGCTCTCGTGGTTCCTAGTACCTCGGTGAGCAAAATAAAAGAAGGGAGCAAGGAACATAACAAGTTGGAGAAGGTTAAGAGGAAGAAGAAGAAGAAGGAAAAGAAACCGAGCTCAGAGGACTTGGATTGGCAAGATCTACAAAGAAGGTACTCCAGTCCTGGCCCGAGGATCTTGGATCGTATGGATTCTGTGGACTGGGATGCTGTGAGGCGTGCTGAACCAAAACAAATTGAAGAAGCGATTAGAGAACGGGGCCAGCATACCATTCTTGCAGGTCGAATCCAGGTATGTGAGATTTTCAAATACACACCGCATAGGTGAGTAGTTATCAATAACACATTGAAACAACGAGTTTTTGATCAGGAATACATTGAAAAGGTACGATGTGCTCCTTATAAAACCATATGAATCAGTGAATTTTTGATAAATAATGAAAGACGATACTGTTACCGATAACTTCCTACCATGATTTTAAAACAATAAAACTCAAAATGTCAGTCGAGAGTATAAATAATGTTTTCCCTTCTAATTATTCATCGAAGAAGTATAATGTTTCATATCCATGCATGATAATAATTCTTACAACAAGTGTAAATTACTTATAATGCAGGAATTCCTTAACCTGATCAACACAAAGCTAGAGGGAAGTTACGACATGGAGTGGCTAAGAACAGCTCCACGAGAAGCAGCGAAGTAAGTTGGTGATTTTGATCTATAATTCAATACAGATCAATCAGCTAGTTTAAGTATCATAATTACTAATTAGCACATATTAATCTTTGTAATTACAGGGAGTTTTTGAGAGGAATTTATGGATTGGGGTTGAAGAGTGTAGAATGTGTCCGGTTATTAAGCCTTCAACAGGTTGCGTTCCCCGTAAGTTTTGTTTCTGGTTCTATGTTTTTTGGGTACATATTTATTGGGATAATTACATTGAACTTGTCTTTTGTTACGAGTTGTATGAATTTATTTCAAAACGATAATTCTATTCTTAAACAAATAATAAGCAAAAAGAAAAAGAAAAAGTCTAGAATTTTCATCTCTCAGTTCTCTCTTTCTACGTCCAAAAATTAATAGAGGTGAAAATTCTGGATTTTGTACTTATAGTTTTTTGTCAAAGAAAAATATGATTTTAATTCCCAAAATAAAGGCTCCAAAACAGAGAAGTACAATGGGAAGATGAAGGGTCCAAAAGGCCCAACAGAAGAGAGAAAAACCAAAGCTAAGAGAAGCCCAACAGATAATGGACTCTGACACAC